>JAZHYW010039684.1:0-101217 GCA_037355805.1 Ixodes ricinus | reverse complement strand
CCGTGTCCCGAACTCCGAGAATCGACGTAGGAATAATTCCAGCAGCCTTAGGTTATCAGGAGGTGTGAGCTGCCTGCTTTTACCCAGGGTACTATGTATGATCCAAGAAGACGTCCAATAGACCCTCTCTTTTTCTTCTTTTTTTTCAAAACACCATCGAGCCGCATTGTCGATCGCCATTTCTTGGAGCGTAAGCGCGTGATTGGATACGAGTCATCACCGAACGCTGACGAAGCTTTCGTGCCCAATACAGGCTCAGGGAACGTGCCCGAACAACGGCCGACTCGGAGAACCGGCGCGGCAGTTCCCATAGATGGTGCGCACATTTGAAAAGGGTTTATCTAAAAGCCCTCTTTGTTTTGTTTTTGTTGTTTTTTTTGTGTGTGACCACCCACCTCTTGAAACTTATTCGGTGAAGACTGCGTATTGTTTCCGGCGAGCGAAAAATCATCAAGAGTCCACTCGTTTCGTTTCGCGAAAAAGCTGCGCAGTCAGTAGTGCTGCAGCTTCGCAGAAACTCTACATATTTACCGGAAAACTTTTTAACCTGGTTTTTTTGTGTGTGTGTGTGTGTGTGTGTTTTTTTTCTTCTTTCCTTTTTTTGCGGCGGCGGGGCTTAGCTGTGTAACAGGACGCCTTTTCAATTTTGAATCCCCCCCCCCCCCCCCCCCTCTATTTTTCCCGACCCCGCTCTGTGCCGCATGCGCGTTGATGTAATTGGTTGCCTGCTGGCCATGCAGAAACCGAATCTTCTCTCATACTGTCTTTTTCTTTCTTACCTTTCTTTCCTTTTTACCCTTAATAATATTTTATTCGGCGCATTAGAACACCGCTGCTTCCTTCAAAATAAAAATTGGCTTCGAAAAAGAAAAAAAAAAAGAAGCCAACTGCGGTTCGAGTTTATTCACGTGCGTCGGATGTGTGTTCGAACTGCACTTCCGCGAGGCGTACGGGCGTACTGTTCGTTGATGCGGAACTATGGGCCTCGACGAGATTCAATCACCCCTAGCGCTTCGACGAAGATTGTAATCGGTGTTCCGTTTTCTGTCACGCTACAAAAAAAAAAAAAAGAAATTGTGCTTGTCTTATTTTGCTGCGGTGCAATCGGAGAGCCAATCACTGCAATCTACGAAGCCAATCGCTGCGATCTCGCCGGAAAAAAAAACATTGCCTGTCTCTTCAGTAGATATCCCAAAGGCGTTCTAAATACATAGTAGTTATTGGTACTCTTTGACGTCATGTTGTCAAGTGACGTCAGATGGTCATGAGGAAAGCACGTGGTGACGTGACCTTATGTCATGCGACCACTTGAAGTGACGTCAAGTCATGTGACGTGACGTCACCACATCATGTCATGGAGGCACCGGCCATCAGGCTAGCTGTCACGTAAGAAACGATGACCTGAGCGTTTCCTCGTCTTGTGGGTCGTCATCGTTCCAGCAGACACCAACTGTAGTGGAAACCGTGACATCATCACCGTGACGTCACCATCCACGTAACAAAGGACATGAGAGGACCTACACGAAAGGTCTTGCGTCTCGCGTTGTTTTGTCGGTAAAGCAGATCACTCGAGCGATCAATCAAGTGGTCGCGCGATCAATTAATCACCTTTATTTTCTCTCAAGTTATCAGCTTGACTCCTTGCAGATCTGGGAAGTCCCTACGGGAATGTTTACCATGGTGCACTCTTAAATTATGTTTGTGGGTCTGCTTTCCCACAAAGCACTGGGAGAGCCAATCACTGCTGTCTACGGAGCCAATCCCTGCGATCTCGCAAATGACAATCTGGAGGCGATAAAGAGAAGTCTTCGACCCAGAACATAGGTCTCTGATGTGACAGTGGCCATTTCTTGAGCACGTGAAAACTCATGCTGAGTCTCACAATATTTAGCTGGAAAACAGATTAGTGAGCAATCAATCAATCAGTCAGTCATTCAACCAACAAATCACTCTTATCCCTATCAAAAGTTTGGAAATAAGCTAAACGTGTCAGCTTGACAACTCCCATAGCAGCATCTATAGGATTATACCTGGTAAGCCGCACTTTTGGGGACTTTGTCAAATATAATTTAGAAAAATAAGATTGAAATTAATTTAGATTTTAAGTTTGGAAACATTTCTAAACGCCCCGTGTTATCTACTTTCCCGCGGAGACTATCGGAAAGCCAATCACTGCGATATACGAAGCCAATCACTGACACGCCACCCAGGATCGCATTTTAGAGCGCAGCTTTTAGGCGCCCGTTTCCGGGTTGAGCGCCGTCGGTGTAACCGCGCGTGTTGCATTATCGGAATAATGCAACCGGACGTAACCGCGGAGTTGCATTATGGGAAAATTTCCCCGCTAAATCTAGACGGAAAATTTTCGCTAAATTTCCCACTAAATTTAGCGGGAAAATTTTCCCGCTAAAATTAACGCGGTAATTTTCGCCAAATTTAGCCGGAAATTTAGCGAAAATTTTCCGCTAAATCGGAGGGGACGAGAGGCGGAGAGGAGGGTCATACTCTCCCCTCCGTAGCCTCCCCTCCCCCTCCTCAAGAGCTGCTGCCCTAATTTCGCATTACAGAGAGCTGTAATCGTCTTTCCTTTTGTCTTGCAAAAAAAAATAATAATAATAATTATATTATTATTATTATTATTATTATTATTATTATTATTATTATTATTATTATTATTATTATTATTATTTGTCAATCGGGGCTTACAGCGGTGCCGAACTGCGCAAACCGTCAGCCAGTTCCTTTTCTTTTACTCTTTTGGTTGAATGATTTTTAATTTTGCTAGGCACCAACTTCCATACACATGTTGCTCAAGTAGAATGGGGAGCGGGCGCAAGAAAAACGTCAATTTCTCCGGCGGCCTCTCGAAGCAGCGTGCGCGTTTTTAAGTTGTCCTAAGAAGAGTGCAAACAGTGCCACGGTCCAGTACGAGGCTGGCGCTCAGCGGTGCATCAAGAATAAAGAGGGCCGTGTTCACAATAACGCGAGCCTTCTATTTATTTTATTTTATTCTTCAGGAGGCGTATCAACCGACCTCGCTCCGCCAAACTTGCCACAATGGCCAAACTGCACGCTTTAAGATAAGGTTGAAGGGTTTGTACTGCTCCCATGTATTTTTTTTCCTCATACATTGCAGCAACGGTTGCTTTTTCGTCCAAAGCAAAAGAGAAAAAGAAAAAAAAGAGGGGGGGGGGGGTCCTTGGTTTTCGCAAAGTGTCCGAGTCTGCTCTTTCAAGGTTGATGCGTGCTTTGCTACATCTTTGAGCAAACCTTGGGCGTTGGGACTTCCACTGCTCTTTCATTCACATTTGAGCTGTACTGCTTTCTCTAGAAATGTTCCCTAAAAAATAAAATTCTTCAGAAATGAAGCGTTTTTCTTTCAAGGATCAAGACCACCGTCTAGTCTAGTGTTTGCACTGGGAAGAAAAAAATTAAAATTAACTGCCTGGCGTAAAACGCTTGTACAGCGTCCAATTCGGTAGTTGCTGGGTCATTTAAATCTCTCCAAATTATTTTTCTCTTAACTTTTTTTAACATACTTGAAAGACATTTGGAATAGGTTCCGTATTCGCGAATCCAAAGCGAGATCAACTGTAATCTTAATCTGATCTCTACTCGAGTTAAAGTTTACCGGGTTTATCCCGAAAACGTGTGCCTCGCAGATGTCTCCGTGCCTTCCCGCGGACCTGTTCTTCGATCTCAAGCCGGAGTAAAGGTTTCGTACCTTGATATTCGAAAACCTACCTGCGTCCGTGCGTTGCCCTGTTTGCGTTTTCAACTGATTCGACCCGCAGGACTGGCTCAAAACTTTGATTCGATCTTGTCCTCGGAGTGAAAGCTGCAGCGAGGGTAACTTCACCGCCAGGTTTTAATGCGAAAGCATTAACTGTCCCATGGAGCGCGCCGACGTCATCAGCTTTGAAACCGCGCCAAACGGCACCTTAAATCCTTTCTCCAAGTGAAGCCAGCTCCGAGCAATGAAGCCACGCGAAAAGCCTAGCCAAACGGCACCTATAGTTTCCCCGATCTCAGAGGAGCGGAGTAAAGCTGATGGATTTCGGCCTCGGTCCCACTGGCTGGCGCACGTCGACGAGGCTCCCATTGGCCGCTGCGTGTCAGTTTCAACGACTGCCACCCCATGGCGCTGCGTGTCCGTCAGCGCGCCGCTAACACGAAACGTCCAAGGTCAGAGCGGCGAGGAGAGGCGCCTCTCCTAGCGCGCCGCTCTGCCGTCGACGCGAATACGCTGCGGATAACATAAGGGAGCAGAAGAATGACGTACATGCTTTCGCATTCACAACTCATAAGAAGTGCTTAGGTGTACCGCGAGCCTTGTTTCGTTTGTCTGTGCTGCAATGGGCTTCTGCAGCGTGTACACTAATGCTTCGATCCCACTATGGAAGGTCCCGATAAATCGGGTACTTAACGTGCCGCGCTAAGATTCACTGCAGACGTGCCCAAAGGTGGTGGAAGCTTTTACTAAAATTGTGCAAAGATTGGCTTATCCGAGTCAATCACAAAACATAAAGAAAAAAATTAATGTTTTCTCTATGCTTCGCATGTACAGTTAAAGAATGTTTTGTGTCACCGTGGCGCTTTTTGGGGGGCAGATGAAGTGATGAGTAAGTAAGCCAGTTCTATTTTCTTTCCATTTCACCGATTTGTCAGTCGTAATAAAGGACTAGAATAGCCCAAAACAATTTTTTTAGGATTTTGAAGAAAACAAAAAGGTTTAGCAAAACAATTTTTGGTAAACAAAACAGGTTCTCTTTTTTTCTTTTCTGAGTGTGGAAGTTTCATATATTCATAGTTTCAAATAATGAATGCACCGCCTTCGGGCATCTCTGTGTCCGACGGTCCGGCAAATACCACGGGGCGATATTCACCAGTGTTACTGATGAATAAAATCTACATGAAAAGCAGTTTTCGCTCCTCGCTTTATCAGGCTGGTTTTCGACCGCTGCACTATCGAGTAATAAAGTGAGAATGAGACGATCGCAGCTGTTTTCCCCGGCACATATGAGGGGATCTGTGTTTTCAATGTTCACATCTTATGAGCTATATGTACCGAATGTGGCCGCGAGTGTTTTGCGTAGCGCGATGCTGAGGAAAGCTGGCATTGAATGGTTCTGCTATAAAAGCTGCACCGCTGCGCCACTATCTTGTCGCAAACTTCCCATATCGTTATTTTATTTATTTATTTTTTGTTAAGGCCGGCAAGCAGCCAGAAAGGAGGAAACTCTCCTTCAATTCATCCTCTCCATTCGAGAAAGAGGGATCCGCTCAGAGGCCCGCTCATGTGGGGAGAGAAGAGAAAATTGCGAGAGGGAATGAAGAGAGGAAACTGGGAACCGATTTTCTGCCCAGCAGAAGACGATTCCGTGGGTCAGCCTCTGACTGATTCTATAAGCACGTAATCTTGCATCGCTCTTTCCGCCTGACAATAAACGTACGTTCTAAAAAAAACATATCTGGATTTACTTTTTTTAGAACACGAGATGACGAATTACGGCGATCAATAACGATATTCCAGCGAATGACGAAACTCATAATACGATTAGATCTAAAAAAAGCATTCTGCGCAGAGACAATGAAAAAGTAAGACGTCATATCCATTGTCTAGAGCACATCGCGCGGTTTTTGGTCTACAGTGCAATCCCCTTATAACGATAATAAGAAAACCCGAAAATTCAATTGTTATAACGGATTATCGTTGCATGTGGACTTGAAACTGATTGTTTCAGGTGTAGAAACTTTAGAAACAGATCGTTATAAGCGGTACATCGTTATATGTGGCATCATAGTGGATTGCACTGTAATTGTATTCTAAGCTTTGTCATTCGTTGGGATCCTGGTATTGCTCGTCGTGATTCGTTGTCTCGTGTTCTGCAGGAAAGTTGTCTCACACGGGGGGGGTGGAGGAGTAATGGGGGAAAGGCGCGTGTTTTGTTTGCTTGGTGGCATTGGCTGAGCGCGCCGCGATAGCGACAGCGTGAAACGGGTGCCCGCGCGGCGGGCCCGCTGTCGAACCCTCGACGTGCGACTGCTTCCGGTGCCGCCGGAGCCTTTGTCCGCGTCCTCGACTGGCCCGTAATGAACGGTTCGGCGCGCCCCGCGAATCGATCGTCGCCTGTTTAGACTCCTCTTCGCTGCCGCCCCTTTCTCCCCTGGCTGTCGAGCCGCTCGTAAATTCGTCGGCCTGTGATGCTGTTGACCCCTCCGGGAGAGGAGGCACCCCTTCGAAGTTTGTCACGCGGCTCCTTTCGTCACGGCTCAGCGCGTCGCTGCATGGGTGGCCGGAATCTCCGGACCCACGCCGTTGTTGGCCCCGAACCCTGCGGAGTGGATGCCCCGCTTCTTGTTCCGGACCCCTTCATGCTGCATGGACGTCATATCCGGCGACCATTGTGGTTGGCCTTGCTGCCGAGGCGTACGCGCGACTTGCGGCCATTGTGGTAATCTTGCTGCCGAACGTGTAAGTGTGGCTCACACCGGGGCCATACAGCGGTCATTGCACTGACCATTGAACGTGGCTCGCACTGACCTCAAATACGCGGCCATTGTGGTGGCCACTGTGCTGATGCCACGCGCACCGCGAAATCGCCGTGCGAAATTCGTCGATTTTTCGCAGCATGTTCGCCCGATGAAGGAGTGACCACCAGTACTTCGATGCGCGGCGCGATGACGTCACATGCGAGCCATGTATGGTCTGATGCAAGATCAAAACTTCAGAAAAGGGCTTGCTGACTTCAGAGTCCCAGAGGGCAATGGCTTTACTCCGTCACTCAGTATAACTCACCATTTTGCTGACGTCACGAAAGGAAGGAGCACTTGTTGGCGTCCTTTATTTTTTTCTTTTATTTTTTTTCCCAAGATTTTTGCCCAGAGAAACAAACCTGCACTTAATGCTCCTTGACACATCGGGCATTGAGCGGGAGTTTGTGTTCTGTTTGGCGGAAATTCTCCAGTTTTTGTGTTGATAGATCGTTACGCATTTTCGTTTTTGCACTACACGGTATTCCACGAAAAAGAAATCCGCACTGAGGGAGGGAAAGGGGCCGGCAGTGATGGATTTTGAGCTGTGGCAGTTGAATTTAGCAGCTTCAGCTCTATGCTCGTCGTCAAGTATTTTGTGCTTCGTTGTCAAAGCTGCTTCCGCACTGCTCCAACTCCGTGAACAGATAACATGCGGCCTTCACTGTTTCACGTCTAATTCATCCAAAGAATCTTTCATAAGGCGGATTGCTCTGAGCCCATTTATACGTACATGCTGAGGCATATATTGCAATCATTTATATAGTTTTCTTCATTTCTACAACATCTATTTTCCGTTGAGTTCTCCGTGCCTCGTCATCACATACGCCGTTGCCGCGTGTTGCTCAGCCCTATCAACATCATCAGTGTCTTAGGAAACTCAATTTTCTTATTTCACGTTCAAAAAGTGGCTCGTAGAGGAAGAGCTTATGAAAAGTTCTTCTTTTAGTGTTCGTAAAATACGTGCCAAAAAAACAATAAACCGTCCGCTCCAAAAAGCAACAACAAAAACATACATGCTTTAGGGTCTCCGCCTTCATTCATTCGTACGTAAAGCGAAATTCACCGACTAGCAGTTGCATCGTTGTCGTCATAATCGGCTTTAACGTAAACTTCTTCTAAAAACCTCTAGAAGCTTATCGGACCGCGTAAAACCTAAAACTTTCCTGCCCGCCGCTTTATCTTGCTTTTTGGTGAGTCGTCGCGTTCCGCGAATAGCCTATACTACTTCGCTCACCTCTAGGGTGACAGCGCGGTGAATGCTACGTGCTCGTTGGAACGGTCACGTGGACAACCTCCCGCCCTGTCCACGCGGAGAGAGCGGGATCAGGTGATGAGAGGGAGCCTGTTCATTGGCCAGTCGAGCGCGTACAGCTCTCGCCGCACTCTCGGCTTAGCAGCGAATGGAGCAGGACAGTGTGCCCGGCGTGTGGAGGTTGGGCGCCTTTTGACTGGTCACCCAGAACGAAACGTGATCCGATCAGCGCAGTTGAGGCTCCTCGTTAAATAGAAAATGCTCCGATGGACGCAATCGTCGGACCCTATAGCAAGCACCTGGATCAGGGAAGATGAAAAATAGAAAGCGTTCATACTATCCTTTTTTCTCTCTCTCTCTTTTTTTTTTATCTACTTTTTTTTACGCTTTTGATTGGATCAAGTATTTACTGTATCCGAGTAATACCTGGGTAGCCGCGCATGCCTCTTTTCTACTTGGGGACTGTTATTGACATCGCTTTTTCGCTTACTCTCGACCCCAGCCACCTGGTAGGCATATCCGCTATGCACGACGAAAAATAATAAACCATTTCAACCTGCAAATAGCGAAAAATGGAGGGCAGACAAAACCAGAATGGCTGATGGTTACGCTTATGTCCTAAATGTATTCTATTGGCATGGCGACTGCGAAACAATGTTTTTCGGCCATACTGGAAGGGACTATATTTCAAGACGGCGACGCCCTTGAAAAATAGGTCTATACCTAAAGCCCGAAAAACTCGTGAACAGCCGAGTTGCTCAAATATTCTGGACGACACAATGTCAAAAAAACATGCCTTAACTCGTCTTCTTTTTTTTTTTTTTTGTAAGGAGAGGTAAGGGCCGGTCTGTATGCAGCTGCGTTTTCTGTACTTTCCCGCAAAGCAATCTGGAAGAGTTAATAGCTGCAATCTAAGGAGAGAACCTGTCAAATGACGAGGTTGATTTATATACTATATATATACATATTTTAATTTATCATTTGAATTTTTATTTAATATATATATGAAACGCCATGCTCAATGCCTTACTGCCGACTTTTTGTTTTTGTTTGTTTAAACCACCGTGGATGATATACATAGGTGCTAACAACGCGCGTCACATGTCAACCAGATAAAGTCCTCTCCTCCCTTTAGTTGCAAGCGGCGCCACCAGAAAGCTCCTCGATATGCGGCTAATGGCAGCCTGTCGCGGGCCTGGTTTTCTATAAGCTTCCCTAGAGATACATGCTTGTTTTTAAAGTAGTTTTTTTTTTTCTGGATGCGCCACGTCATAGTGGGACTTGTCGCTTGCGCTACACGTGTTGCTTAGACACTTCTTCGTCATTGAGCCTGCTTTCGTGCCTCCACGGTGTCGGTAACGGTTTTATGGACGCTTTGAAGCGGAAAGATCTCTGGCGCGGTGCTCAAGCCAGCTTCCGTCGAGGTCAGGGTGTGACGCTCCGAGAGGAAAGAGTGCGCGCCCGAATGCCACGGGACCGAGACACTTCGTTGTGAATTGTTTTCTTTACCTCAGTTGCGCCGTCTGAACAGCGGAGGCGCTGTCGGCTGGGGCTACTCGGTGCGCGCACCAACGAGGACTTTATCTGGTCGATCGCGCCGCAGTGCTCGCCGTGCTGTGTGTCCTTCCTACAATTTATATATATATATATATATATATATATATATATATAGTATATATATGAGTTGATATGCTAGGAGTACATTAGTATGTATTATCGACAGTTTCGCCGAGAAACCGAGCCTTTTGGAGAAACTCTCGTAGCACATACATAAATAGTATCGTAACTCCGATAGTATGGATCTTTGACTTATTACATTTTCCCGGTCCATTGTTCTCGAACTACTTGCCTCACTCTCTCGTCTCTCTCTCTCTCTCTCTCTCACACACACACACACACCCACACACACACACACACACACACACACACATACATACATATACATATATATGCAAGTCAAAGTGGTGAGCTTCCAGCCTCCATTTCAACACGTGATGAAGAGCGGTTCCCGCTTGGAACGATGTCTAATAAATACGTTTTAAATCATGTACCTCCTTTATATATATATATATATATATAGTAGACGAAAGTAGACGCTCCACTTTTATTAGAATGTAGTATTAATTGCATCTTGACTACGTCAGTAACGTATATCGACCATTCCTGCAACGGGTTGCTGGGAGTTGGGCGTTAAAAAGAACAGAAACATATCCAACCGAGAGGGAAGGAGCGAAAAAGAGAGATTGAGAGAGATGGATGTGTTCCGAGTGAAACCAAAAAGGGAGATGAGGTGAGAATAAAAAGGAACCACGACCCGAGCCGTTAAAGGGCGAGCGTGGAAGGACGCCCTGGAGTAGGGACGACCCAGTGACTCGGGGGGGGCCCCCAATCCAGTCCCGTTAACGTGGCCCATGGGAAATTAACGTCGTCGCGTCGCCTCCGTCTGTCTCCCCCGTGCGCCAAAGCGGCCCCGCTGACCTTGCACCGAACGAACGATCGCGCAGACGGTTGTCGAACCGTGCCGTGCAGCCGGGGCCTCGCTAGAGAACCCAGATCTGAGAGAGAGCGCGACTGAAATCGTGGAGAGCGTTCGCCATTTGAAGCCCTGGTGGTTGTGGTGGTATAACTTTATTTTTCAAAGGGTTAGGAGACCGACGAATCGCCGTCGCGCATAACAGCACAGCGCTACCTCGACGTATTATACTTGGCGCGTTAAGCCCGCGCTCCTCTGCTCCTGCTCCGAGCGCAGCAACTAAACGGAGCACGGCCCGGAACTATCGACGAGCCGCGTGAACCTCTTCCGAGCGCATGCTTATGACGAACCCGGCATCTCGTAGGTGCATGTGGCAGAAGCCGAAATTATTTCCAAGATAAACTAATTAAGGCTTTTGTGAAACTGCAGAGTGTAATTTAAAAAAAAATAAAAAAAGGACGGTGACGTTAGGAAGTTTCTACGAATGTTTTACTATTCGTGAATGGTTTGAAGGCTCGCTTCGAGCACGTATGCGGAAAATTACCTTGACCGATCTGTTGATTGACCATGCATGCTGTTCAGATTTAAATGAAAGACACCATTCTTGAACTCGCTTGTCGACGCAGGAAATTGTCAAACTTGTCAGATGTTCCGTGGCTCCGTCTTGCAGCGCGAGACGGAACCCGTCGGTGTGCTACGCCGATGCCGGCATGTTTAATAGACAGTAATATAATTTGTTTGCAGGCGAGATGCATGAACAATTCCTTCTCCGCAATGCTAAATGATGTTTCGACTTTCCAATCGTACTACCTTTATTCGGTAGGCTAATCATTTTAATATAGCCAGCGTTACGACTATCTTCTCATCTCGACAACTTTTCTGTCGCTGTGCCATCGGCACGCTACCGTTCGATAGATGAATTCGTTCTGAGGCGAGATGCGTGAACAAACCTTTTCCGCAAAGCTAAATGATGTTTCGGCTTTCCAATCGAACTACCTTTATTCGCTGGGCTAAGTATTTTTAAAAGGGCAGCGGTTCGACTATCTTCTCATCTCGACAACTTTTCTGTCGCTATCGGCACGCTGCCGTTCGATAGATGAATTCGTTTTCATGCGAGATGCACGAACGAACTTTTTCCGAAACGCTATAATTGCTGTCTTGGCTTTCAAATCAAATCCTTTTTACCTGCAGCATTAAGTACTATTCAACTGAAAATGTGCAGAGGTCCGGCAGTGCCCTTCGTGTCGACAACGTTTAGGTCAGCGCAACCATCCTGTTTGTGGGCGTGACGTCGCGGAGCTTGAAGAAGTAACTCGCACTCCGAGAAATACTCGGTGCACGGAGAGCGCTCTATACTATAGTCAGTGTCAGTCTCCGTCGGCGCTCCTCCGTTTAGTGAACGGAGCGCCAAACTCTCGCGCTCCGGAGCACGGACTTAACGCGCCCACTCTCACAACCCGGGCGGTGGAGCGGGGTTGCAACGGGAGTTCTGACGCTCGTTATCCCATGGGGCTTGGAGTCAGGGAACGTATGGGACAAAGACAAGAATACCGAGGGGACCTTGACAATAAACACGTTTAATAACAAAATATTAATCAAAGGAAACAGGACACAAAAATAAAAACAGTTACACAGCGGCTATTTGAACGAAGGGCCGTTAATAACACAATAACTAACAGTACGAGCTCTACGAGCGAGTGGTTAGATGTGAGAATACAACAACCAAACAAATAAAAGTCTGACACGCGACTTCACCTGCACAGAGGGCACTTGGAGTCGGGGCGTCCAGTGACCCTGGGACACTGCGGCGTGTCCCGTCACGATGCGGAACTTCAGGTGCGGTGGACGAGTTGCGATCGGCACGTTGAACTGGGGCACTCCGGAGAGGACGGTCTTGGAGGGCTGGAGCACGGAGGTCCAAGCCACTCGGTGCCGGGACTGAGCCTTCCTCGGTACCCGAGTGTCAACGCCCGGAGTCGATAGGTCTGGCGACCGTTTGTAGTCAGTACACCGTGTCGACTCGGCTGATGATGGCACATCGCTCCGGGGCCAGTGCGGCACAGGAAGAAGTCGCAGGGCTGGCGCGCGGGGGTCAGTCACTCGGTGTCCAGATGGAGTCTTCTTCGTGCCACGGTGCCCACGGGGCGACATCCGGAGGAGTAGAAGGTTCGAGTGGCTGGTTGCGGCTGATTCTCCGCATCGACTGGCGCGCCGTTGAACACACAGTGGCGCGCACAGACCGTCGGAAACGTAACGTATAAGTAACAAAAATAAAGCCCGCGTCTTCGCTTCATACCGAAAACAACAAACAAAACAAACGAATCACATCCGCAGACGTCTCGGGGGCGAAGCCGCGCATCGCTCCTAAGTTCAAACCACACACAAGAAGAAAAAAAGACACACTTTACTTACTTAACAGTTGGGAGATTATTCCCGAATTCCGTGGATCGGGTCCTCTTAGTAACCCGATTCCGGACGTCCGGAACTTCGGCCAGGCACGCTCGCGGCTCGAAAATCCAGGGGGTCATAAAAATGTCAATCCAGTGTCCCCTTCGACGGGCAAGACACAGACCCCGCAGTAACCACCCCACCGCCTAGCACCGAAGAAAAAGTCGGAGGCGTTTCAATGTAACCGTTGCCTGGCTCGCTCTTTAGACATGGCCAACTTCCTTGGACATTCCTTGGAATAAAACGTTTTCGAGGAGGTATCAAAATTCTTACTTAATTTGCGTTCTACGATACCCAAACAATTAAAGTCCTCAGAAAACATTGCAATCTTTTGACAAAAAAAAACTTTTTTTTTAGTGCAACTTATAAAATGTGATGCAAAAAAAAGTTAGTTATAAAAAAGACTTATACGCTTCAAAAAATTAATTACTGCTTATTGACGTCCTATAACTGTCATCCAAAATATTCCCGGGAAACATTGCGATGTTTGTTGTTGTTCCCTTGAAATTCTCATTTTAGTGCGCCGAGGCGTTGATGTCCTAGAGAGTTGCGGACGGACCAGGCCGGTTTTGTTGACATATATACAGCGTACACAAATTTCTTCTGTGGTTATGTGCAGCGAAACGGGTATACAGTGTCAGCTCCGACTTTGCGCCCTATTAATGACGCAGCGTTCATATAGCGCTGCGTCGGTGCTGAGCTGTACACGTTCAAGTCGGCGCCGCACATCAGAGCTGTTCGCAGCGTTGATTTACCGTCGAACCAGAGAGTGAAAGTTTAGAGAAGGTACGCGGAGAGCAAGTTCGTCTGCTCCTTTTGCAGGGGCATGTGGTGACGTCATGAGATACGCCGAGCTCTGATTGGCTCTGATTGAAGGATAGTGGGTAGACCTCAAAGCACGCTGCCTTGAGGTCTACCGACTATCCTTCGATCAGAACCAATCAGAGCTCGGCGTCTTTCTGACGTCATCACAACCCCCGCAAAAGAAGCAGACGAACTTGCGTTCCGCATAGCCAAAGAGATCACTTCATTCGTCTGCACCGGTCCTATTTGAGTGCTTTGGTTTGAGACACGAAAACATAAGTTGACTAAATATATGTAATCTGTTGTTTCGAGGCATGCAACGAGTACTCAGCCACCTGGATCATCAGGAAGTCTAGACACATGATTACCAAGTGCAATCCATCGATCTTGCCAAAGAAGCTGATAGAGATGCTGGTCCGTTTGCTCTGTCCTTCCCGCTCATTACAAACACGTGAGAGTCTGTCAGGGGTCACCTAGCAGTCCTCCATCATTGTCGCGGAGAACCAAACACTGTTGAGCACGCTGACTGCACTGGCAAAGAGGTTCGATCGGCACTTCTAACCAAGAGCGCATAGTTCGGCACTTCTCTTACCCAGAGCGCTGACATGGAAAGCGAGTCGCGGCAATCATGAGATTGCCGCGTTCCGTTGGCCTAGGAATAGTAATGTACAGGGTGTCACAAAAGAAAATGTACACGGCCTTTTTTACCGCAAAAATAAACTAGGCACCGCCGAACGATCATTCTCCGCCCAAAGGTTGAGCTAGAGGTCACAACCATGATGCCAAAGTTTCAGCCCGATCCGATACCTTATTCAAAAGTTATAAGTGATTTTCTGAAAATTTCAATGGGAAAATGGAGCCCATTTTTGCCCGTTTTCGGTTTCTGGTGCCATAGAGCCCCATGTGCTCGAACACTCCGTCGACCGCCATTTTCCCATTGAAATTTTCAGAAAATCACTTACAACTTTTGATTAAGTTATCGGATCGGGCAGAAACTTTGGCATCTGGTTGTGACCTCTAGCGCTACCTTTGGGCGGAGAATGAGCGTTCGGTGATGCCTAGTTTATTTTTGCGGTAAAAACGACCGTGTAAATTTTCTTTTGTGACACCCTGTATACTCGAAGTGATCACACATTCTGACTCCCCATTTTGAGGGATAACATCGCTCGAGAAGGTACAACTGCAAATTTGTTTTGAAAATAACTCGGGCTCTCCAAAATGCACCGTGGTAATCATGTCATAACGTCATCACCGTTGTTGTCGTCATCGTCATCATCACGAGGGCCTCAGAAGCAACCTAGCCTGGGGCCCCGAAATCTCTTAATCCAACTCTAATTTCCTCCATTTATTTTTCCAGTGATTACCGCTTGAGGGACGCCACGAAACGATTTTGAAATGCTCTTTCTCGAAATGCGCCTCTTTGCCGCCACGGTGACGCAAGCTGAACCACGACGGGGATTTCGTGCGCGCATGAATTTATTCCGTTCGTGTTCTTCGAAAGCGCAGAACGCTACCATGCAGTCGCGTGGCCTAAGCCATCCTCTCCGTCCAATGTCACTTAGAAGACAAGGGCCGCGCATGACGTCATCGTTGGTGGAGCCCCTGGCGGCAAGCGCGATGCTGCACGCAAGCGAGGTGGCACCTTCGTCCCGCACCAAGTAAATCCGTAATCTCGAGGAGACCGGGAGGGATTCGGACGTTGCGTAAGTCAGATTTCGGACGCACGTGGAAAGATGCGGATCCAAATAGTTCGTATTTACCGAGAAAAAAACAAAAGAGAAGAGGCGAAAGTTTGTTCTCGCCATTTTCTTTTCTTACACCTTCGTCGTGATATCGCAATGCACCGCTCGGACTCAAACACTCCCAACGTTAATTTCATTTTGAAGTCGCATCTTCTACCACGAAGCACCGTACTCTGTACTACTTTTCTCTCATCAGTAAACCGTTACTCCCCGCACTCTCTGCTTTAATATAATTTGTTTGCTTTTCACGCGCATCATCCGGCGGAAGCCCGTGTACATGTTATTCTGCGCGACAAACAGCCTCGTATTCACAAAAATAAAAAAAGTATATGCTTTGATTATATCTGATACAAACTGGGAGACGCGAAGGACCTGTTGCGAATGAGCTGGCCACATTGTAAGCGCGTGTGACGCCACGTGACGTCATCGTCACGTGACCTCGTGACGTCACAAGTCTCACGTGACACCGTGACGTCACAGACGCGACATCACTCTCTTACGTGACGTCAACGTGTCGGTCGAGAGTTCTACAGCGTGTGGCTTTTCTCGTGAAACCCAGCCCGATAAAAGATGCCGCGTTCGAACGCGGACCATTGCTCTCCCATGCATATCCGCACGTCCTGCGGGCAGTGCGTGCGTACGCACGTACGTCGATATCGCGCTTTGTTGCGTTCACGTCGTTCCAGAATCGCATTCAATCCGAATCGCCAAACCACATGCCCCGAGAGCATCTGACCGGCGGAAGTCCCCACCCTGTCGCCGCTCTTCCAAGTCGCGCGGCGCGTCCGTTTTGCAATAACGCCTGCGAAAGGGGAAAGAGGGAGGGGCGAGCAGTCTTTACGAGCGGCGTTTCCCCCCCCCTCTCTGTTTATTTAGGGTGTCCGAGAGCCTTTACGATCACGACCGCGCTCCCAAACCAACTTTTTTACAGTCCTCCCGCGCCATCAACCGGTCTTCTCCGCGTACCGTGGTTCACGCCACGTTGGCGTCGATCGCGGTTCCGCTCAGTGTAGCGCCCTTCATTGCCGACACCGTCCACTTATTGGGAACGACGCGTCCGATGTTCTGATGCGGTTACTTCGATCAAAATGATTAGTGCTAACCAAAAAAAAATGTTAAATATTTTTTTACGATTATTATTTAATTTTTTGGAAAGTGTTAAACGTCCAAATTGTGATGCTCGAAAAAAAAAAAACTCTGGTGTTGTTTTTTATTACTGAATTAATACGCATGGACATTTAACTGTACTTCACGTGTTTCAGCTTTTCCCCCAAAGTCCAAATCCTTGTAATTTTTTTTTTCGAACCTGGGTTGCGAGGTACAATGTTTAAAAGGGCGATGCAACAATTTTTGTACTTTGCGCAAATACGCACCTAGAACGGATCCCTGACCTAAATGACCTATGAAACACGCGTTCGTTTTTCACCCCACGCAATAGAAGTCCCAGAAAAAAACTAAAGAAAAACGAGCAGCGTTTACCCCTCAACTCGCAGCCAGAACAAGCGGCCACGTGATCTGGAGCCGAATATATGCCGCCAATGTTAATCATAGCCACGCTGCTGGGTTGGCAAAGCACAGGACACGCGCTGAGTTCCAGACATTGTTATGGCTCGGCTATTGTCGTCGTTGCAGCGATTGGACACTGAGCCACTACCCGAATGCTTCTCGAGCTGGTAATTATCACGGGGCCCAAATCGAGCACCCACGCAATGCTCGGGTCCAAATCTATGAACCGCATTCAAATATCGTCATGTGGGTGTACTGCGGTCCCCACGTTGCGTCATCAAATTTTGCCAAGGAGAGATTGAATGAGAAATGATCGCTATTGTCCTTGAAATTACACCGCAACAAAGAGTTTCTTGGCCAGTGGCGTTGCGTGCGAGATATCCTTGAGTCCCACTAGTGCCAGTAAGCTCGTGTAAAGTGAAAAACATTCCAATTCAATATCGTTGCACCGCTCCTTTGAAAGTGATATCACCACTAGAAACAAAATGCGTGTAGGTTGCACAGGTTATAGTCGCCGACAATTTCAGAAACGCCGGGCATGGCTTATTGTCTTCACGCTCCGTGATTGGTTCTTCGGCCTTCGTATCGGCTATTGCTGCAATCTGATTGGCCGGGGAGCGATAATGAGATGCACGCGACTCGCCACACCCTGCCTTTCTCAAGTTGTCCGCGACAACAGCCGTATAGTGCTTCATTTTGTTTTCTATTCCTGTACAAACTGTTGCGCTCATTTTTATACTGCCATTTCACGACCATGTAAATAAACGCCGATAAACCCCGTTCGTTTTTGTTTTGTTTTTAAGGTTCTAGAAACTGAGGGAGAGGAGGAGACGTGAGAGCGCGAGGACTGACCAGAACGCCGAGCTCTGATTGGACTGGTTAGTGGGTAGACCTGAATCTAGTTGCCTTTGTCTCCACTGCATGCGCTCGTCGAACGCGGTAGAACGCGGAGCGCCGGCGTCTGGCGTCCGCTGTTTGAACGCGTTCAACCAGTGCAGTGGAGACAACGGCAGCTATAGCTTTGCGTCTACCCCTAATTTCATTCCAACCAGAGCTCGGCGTCCCCTCTTCTCCCTCAGTTTCTGACCGCATCGATATTAGGGATGGGGAGGCGGTGTGAACTGAACACGGAGCTACTTCGTCGAACCTTGATTCACAATGCAAAAAATAAAACACCTAAACTTTCCACCTTATAATATAAGTTTTAGAGGATAGGGGGCACCCCAAGCTTTTGCCCCCTCTCCCAAAACAGCTTGGGGCATCGGAGTGCGCATGCGCGGTGCGACGCCGCCAAGCCGCTCGGGGGATACCAAAGCGTTGGGATCCCCTATTCTAAAACTCCCTAAAATGCCCCCCCCCCCCCCTCGGGGACGTGTCTGAAACTGCTTCAGTCGCTAAGTGCTCGATAAACGGTCAGATTTACGACTTCGACGGTTGTCAAACTCGGCTGCCGTGCCTTCCGGAAAAGCTCAGACGTCTCGGAAGAACCTCTTCTCCGTCGGGTCGTTTACCATCGGAGCACATCTAGGACAGCAAACGAGCGAAATAAGGGAACCCTAAAATGCGGGCGAAATTGGGGCTTGGAGGCGCATCATCCGCCTAACCTCGTGTGGCATCTATTTTGCTTATCGCTCCCGTAATACGGCTTCTTTTTTTATTATTATTATTATCAGTGGCCGTCGTTCGGTCGTTTGCTTGGTAAAATCTCTCCGCAAGAGACCGTCTTAACGCCCCAAATCCTCTCGGATTGCCGAGAGCACTCGGACTCTTTCTTATTGGTCGCAGGAAAAGTTTGCGGGCGGAAGAGAACTCCGACGAACCGGAAGCAGAAAAGCAAACAAACAGCTTTCGGAATTTCGTCTTTTAACGACATCTCGCTGACGACTTTTACGGCTCACGGTGCGTCCGTGAGACCATTGGCTCGTGTCCGTTCGGGCCGCTGGATGATGCCACGACGCGGGTGTTTCCGCTGATCCGCTTATGTTGGTCCAGGATCTCGCTCCGATGGTCCAAGGGGGATGGATGGGCGCCATTTTGCCCCCCGAGATGGTCGCTTTCTGCGGGCTGCCGCTGTCGAACGCGTTGTGGGCATGCGCGGGAGGCGTGCAGTCTCACTGTGGCGAAGTGACGCCCGTTGCTTTGACCCCCTATGGACCGCGTAACCGTACATACAGGGTGATTCCTTTTTGTTCTTTTTATTTTGTATTTGCAGTACTTTTTTTATCAGATGCTGCACAAGCGTTTTAGCTCGGTGATACAAATTTTGTAACCTACACAAAAAAAAAAATCAGGTGAGTTTTTTTTTTTTTTTTTGGGGGGACGCAGCGACATTTAAGCGCAGTAAACAATAAAACGATTCCAGTGAAAATACGAAACTAAGGACACGATTAGGTCGGGAAAATGCGATGATGATCACGTCGTTTCACTTACTTGCTCGAGTGTCCCTGCAGCGCATACATTTTTTTTTGTTATTTGCTGGTGTTCTTTTAATTGTTCGACGCGATTGGCTCTCTTGGCGTTCTGCCGCAAAGTCGTTGTTGTTGTTGTTGTTGTTGTTGTTGTTGTGGTTGTTGTTGTTGTTGTTGTTGTTTGTGTAGGTGGTAAGCGGCTGGAAAGGTGTATGCTGCTCCGGGATGCACCACGAGCGTCGATCATTGTTCCAAGTAGAGCCACTAAATGAGCTGCGCATAGAGTATCCGGCACTCTGTTCCCCGATATTGTTGTGGGCGCCGCCATCTTGGCGCTTGTGCAGAGCAGACGCAACTGCCAATCGTCATGATTCAAAAGTGCGACTTCCTCAACTTTAGGTTCGGTGTTAGGAAGCTCATGTAATAGTGCTTTGCTCTGTCGCGAACTGTTTGAACAGTTGTGGAGGGCGAAAAGCGTTTCCTGGGATGTCAGATAAAGCTTCAGATAACTGGCAGCCATGATTTAAGGCCACAAGATGGATAAGTGTCGTTACTCTGAAGCGTAGCTTATTTAGTGGCACTACATTCCAATAGTTCAGTCATTTTGAATCAATGAAAACGGCGATCAGTGTCATGTTTTAGGCATGTAGTTTCACTGTGGCGAAATGACGTCCGCTGCTTTGACCCCCTGGGCCGCATAAACATGCATACACAGTAATATTTTTATATATATATATAAGGTGTTTTTTTTTGTTTTGTTTTTAAGCTCTGAAAGCTGCACTAATGCGATCTGTGCACGTGAGCTATACGGCCAGAGGGACATAATTTAAGGCGCCTATCGTCACGATAAGTCGAATACCTAGTTAAAATTTGTTAATTGGCTTTTTTTTAATTAATCAAAAAGAATATTTCGCGCTGCAAAGCTAGGAGACAACGAACAGCGATGGTCAGCGTACCATACTGCATGCGGTTGGTGCATATAAAAAAAGCTGTTCTAGACAAAAAATCTCATTATTTTAATGGTACGTTACCTTCTTTGTTGTTAAATAACCCGCTTCAATTTTTGAAGGTTATTAATATTTTTTTTCTTTTCCAATATAACGGTTAGGGATGCTGACGGGGATGAATTATCCAATGAACAGTATTCTTTTGCTTTAAAAGAAGTGTCTACTAAATCTTTCTCGATTCCAGATCTTATTGCCCTGTATCTCCCGCTTGCGATTTTTTACCTATGTATCCTGTTGTTGTACATAGTGAAGGAAGTGCTAAGATTATTGATAACCTAAAAATGTCTTCACAATTTTTTCTCTTCACAACACAATTTTTTTAAACACTAATATGTATTTTAGAATTATTCTATCCAAGTTATTTTTTCAGTCACTTCAACATGAAGTCCTCCCATTAGATTGGAAGTGTGGGAAGGTGGTTCCCGTTCACAAAGGTAGTGATAAACAAAATCCAGTCAACTTGCGTCTCATCTCCTTAACGACAATACCATGCAAAATTCTTGAACACTTAATTTACTATCAACTTGCTAACTTTCTGGATTCAAACTCTTTTCTTAACACTTCACAAGGTGGTTTTCGAAAGTTCTACTCATGCGAAACCCAACTCCTTACTTTTTTACTCATAATCTCCATGTCACCTTGACCAGGGTCCCTGAACTGACTGCCCATCCCTTGATTTCTCCGAAGCTTTGGACAAAGTTCGTCACGCCCTTCTTCTTCATAAACTGAGTAGCGTTAACGTATGCCCATTCGTTCTTGCTTTGATAGAAGCCTTTCTGACTAACCGTCTACAGTTTTCCCACTCCAACGGAACTAATTTTCGTATACGCGACTGTCAACTCCGGGGTCCCACAAAGTTCAGTATGCTGGGTACGCTACTATTTGTTTATAGTTATATTAACGATCTCCCTACCCGTGTCTCTTGTCCTAATAGCCTTTGTGCAGACGACCGTGTTTTTTACAAATAAGTCCTAACGACTCTGCATTTGCTCCTCAGACCGATTTTAACATTGTCTATTGGTCCGACGACTGGCTTATGTAACTTAATATCTCTAAGTGTAAATGTATGAGTGCATCTCGTCAAAATAACATTTGCCCTATTTACTTCATCAGTAACTCTACAATCGTTCATGTGTCCTCCTATAAGTACCTCGGTGTTCACATTTCAAGATGGTCTGTCCTGGGATATTCAGGTCGACTATGTCACGAAAAAACGCTAATCAGTGATTGGGTTACGTCAACATATTTTTTTCTTGCCCCTGTTTCCTTAAAACTTCTATTTATAAAACCTTAATTCGTCCTGAGCTTGACTATGCCTCGTCAATCTGGAAGCCTGGTATCACCCTTGCATCTGCCACAGAATCCATCTGATATCGCTCCGCCCGTTTTATATTTTCTAACTATCACCGCACAGGTAGCACCACTTAAATGAAAGCATCCCTATCCTTGCCTATTCTTTCTCTTCGTCAAAAAATATCCCGTCTACGTTAGTTCCGTAAGATTTATCACTGTAACCCTACTCTCCGCCAAGCGCTATTTTCTGAGCCATTTTACACATCATCGCGCACCGACCATCAACTTTAATGCCTCTTTCTTGCCTCGAACCTCGATTGACAAGAACCGCCTTCCGGCAGCTATATGCCACAATCACTGTCTCGGATAATTTTACTATTGCCATTACTAACCTTGTTAAATAATGTTTCGTAATAATTTTATTTTTCCTTTTCGTTGTTATTTGTTTTATTTCTACATACTGTGCCCCACTCCTCTCCGTAATGCCTTCGGGCTCTGAGAGGTATGATAAATGAAATGAAATATGCTTCCAATGAGAAGATTACGCAGCGTCCTCAAATTTCATGAATACTTGGAGCGCGTAAAGTGCTTAAAGGGGCACTGAATTCATTTTTGAAAAAGGTCGTTTTGTATCTTATATTGCTTAAAATGTGTTAGTTCCCACATATACCAAGTCCTGTATTACAAAACCGCGTATTCATCTCAGGGCAATACAAAAACATGTGGACTCTTTTTTCTCGCGGACTGCATTTTGTGGACCACTGAAAGCCCTACAATACGCGCAGAGTCCGAATGATTTTATTTTAACTCGTTCTGAAGAGAGTCTGATGGGTCCAGATTCTAATAAGACTTCTCTTTCTCACCGCGGGCGAATCCATTGCTTGCAACTCGCCGACAAGCGCCCTTCGTCGACCACTTCACTCGGAAGAAAAATCTTCCCAAGAAGGGCGTGTCGCGATCTTTGAACGCTGCTTTTAACGAGGAAACAAGCTACGCACGGTTGTGGTTTCGGGTTTGTTGGGATGCTTAGAGCGTCTAGGTTGAGTTGTCACCACAAAAGGACGCTCTCACAATCGACTTCAGTGCCCCTTTAAGGTACCCACCCGTGCGACACGCACCAGGCTGACGGTGATAAAAGGTGGATGACGTCACAGCCGCCTGCTTACCATCCGAGTTTTCGCACCGCCAGCCTTGAGCCTCTCCGCATGCTACCCTTCTCGTCACGCGGCAACGCACCCACGTGCACGAGTAAACCATTTGCGCACGAAGTGTCCGCCATTAAAGTGCAAACGCACTTCATGGCACGACTTGCTCCCCTGTCAAATCTGGGCTCTCTAAAGTGCGCAGTGGAAAGTGGCGCGCCCTGGCCGCTGGCGGCCGAAGTACGAAACAGAGCATAGGGGAGGCACATCCGTTATGGATCTACGCTAACTCTCTAAAAGTGAGTTTTAGTAAATCGTTCACCCGATACCGCACGATGCACGCGAAAAGGCGTGGGCGGAGCATCGGCTATCGTTATCGGAGTCGTCGGGGCGATCTACTAAAACTCCCTTTGTTTCTTGGCCAGGACGAGGTGTACGGCTGTCGCTGCGAGAGGCACGCGCCCCGTAGGTGTTTACGGAAGGAGGTACGAACGTTGTGGCCACGGGCCGGACCCCGCGGTGTTCTCCGTTTAATCGGGACGCGTCTTTGTGTCCGCTTAAAGGGGCCAGGGTCATTCGTGTGAATCGGTGCCTGGGACAACAACACGGGAACACTCGGAGCATGCACACGTACTGTGCCGTGGTCCTCCCGCTCCGCCCGCGTCCAATTTCCGCCCTTGTAATTGCGACTGGCGACTGTGGGTTTTAAGGGCGGGTTCGGGGATGTGCTTCTTGTGCATCTTTTCTTTCTGATTATTCTCGTCTGATTGGAATTTGTTTTTTTTCTCGTTGTTCGTCTCCTTTTCCTCTTTACATTCGCAGTCTCAGCAAACGTTGTAACCTGTTCGGCCCGTCGCTGTACCTTTAAGCTCGAAATATGCCAGCCAATGAAGAGCCGGAAGCCTGTCACGTGTCATTTCCGACCCCGCGTCTGACTGCGCAACAGTCACGTGGTGGTCGCGTCCGAGTTCTTGATTGGTCTGTTGAACATCTCGTGGAACCAGTAACTTTGAGCACCCCTTTATTCTATAATGAAGTTAAATACTGTACAAACACTCACCCCGAGGTGAGACCCTCACTCTATCACTCTCTGCGTCTGTGTTGTATCTGTGTTAGTAGTATATGTTTCTGTATGTTCATCATATTGCGCAGGGTGCTGGATTTAATTCGAACAGATTTATTATACAAAATCCGTGGAAGGCGCGATGCTCTCTGTGCAGGTGAGTTTTTTTTTTTTGCCAATGGGGCATAAAACACTGGGCTAATCCTCACGACAAGTCGAATAAGTAACTAAGATTTCTTACTTAACATTTTAATTTGTGCCAGTAAACATATGGTTCCATTGAGAAACTTGCTGAGCGTCGTCCGAAGCAGTAAAGCAGTTTTACTAAGATTTTAAAAACGTAATAAGCGCGGGGCGATGCTCTAAATTTTCCACTCGCGCAGCAGGTGCAAAGCTGGCGGTCCCGAAAACGCGGGTGGTAATCTCTTCATTCGCGTTTTCGCGTCGGCGGCCTTGTGCCGGCTGCACTAGTGGAAACTTTAGCGCACCCCGCACTTACCATATGCTTCAAATATTTGCCAAAACTGATTTAGTGGTTTCACATGACGATCAGCGAGTGTCTAATTGGAACCATACGTTTATTTTCACTAACTAAAAAGTTAATCGAAAAATTTTGTTCATCATCGTGAGGAATAGCCCACTATTACGTTCCCCTGGTCGCATGGTGCACCGGAACAAACCACATTACTCTCTTTCGCGTTTTTTTTTATAAATTTGTTTGGAGTAAAGTTGTATGGTGTGTGTGCGCGTGTGTGTGTATGTGTGTGTGTGTGTGTGTGTGTGTGTGTGTGTGTGTGTGTGTGTGTGTGTGTGTGTGTGTGTGTGTGTGTGTGTGTGTGTGTGTGTGTGTGTGTGTGTGTGTGCTTGTGTGTGCTTGCGCGCTCCACAGCTTGACAACTTTTCAGCTGTTGTACCGGCGGTTTTATGGTGGAAAGTCACTTACCGTCGCTGACTCTGCAGCGTGCTGTCGTAAAGCGTGTTCCATGGACCTCGGGGTTTTGTCGTTTTACGCTTCTGTCGGAAGGTCGGGGTCGGGGTCGTTCAATCGAAACTCGCCTTGAATCGCGCGAAGGTCGGCGGATTTTATCGCTGGTGGTGATTCCGTTGCTGACTCGTCCTCGTTACCCACTTAGCCGCAGTCTCGCGATTTGTTGTATATTTTTATATTCCCGTTATTTTGGATTTGTATACCAGCGAAAACGGTAAAAAAAATATTGAAGGAGTCAATGTATAAATAAACTTGGTGAAGGTACGCGCTTCAGTTGTAACTCCGTGTTACCGTCGGCTTTGCAAACTGGGGAAATGCTGCAGTCTTGACAGGCTGGGGAGCGAAGGCAGGTTCTGGGATACAAACCAGCGTCTCCTATGGAGCATAGTCGTAATGCTGGATAATTCAGCACTGTGGCTTCGTTATCCAGGTGTTGTTGCACGAGCCGGTGTCTTCCAAAACAATAGAAATGCGATATGGGGAGTGAAAAAGGAACAGCGAAATGTGTACGTTGTTTCAAGGACACGAAATTAGGCTACAGTGTTTGCGCATTATCATGTCGCCAGCCTGACATTGTGTTTTACGCTTGCTCGTGTACTAAGCGCGGTTTAGTTTAAACCATTTTAGATGCTAAAGGAACGGGGCTTGTATTCATACCCGTTGATGAATCTTAGTGCTTATGTCTGATCTTGTCTTTGCTTCCGGACACATACATTGGTCTTTATAGACTCCGCGTGTGTGTTTGTATATTTAGACTGTGTGAATATTAGTGAACCATTCAAGTGCGGTGCCTTGTCTCTTCGCTGTGATCGAGCGACTTGGTCAGTGCAGTGCTACTGCCAACCTGGGGTCTTTCACGTGCTCACGCCGGTACCATGACCATCCTTATCGACAGATCGACATGGTAAGGGGGGGGGGGGGGGCCTGGGTCTGCAGCGCTAGCTTCTTTCCACATACTTTGAGCTGCGGTGCAGAACTAACACACTCGTCCACGGATCCCCTACTAGAGCCCCGCGTTTACTCCGCTAAGACGGCATCAGAGACCATTCGTAGATTAGCGCGCAGGGGATGGCTAGGGATATGGCGAGCCCTGTCGGCGCGTGTTCAAGTCGTGCTGAACGTGCTGGCACGAGCTCCCGCTAACAACGCAGAGCTCTCCCGAACGATGTACGAAAAGTTCGTATTATAGGGACTTTTCGTATATTGTACGCAAAGCGCTTTGCGTTACTAGCGGAAGCTCGTGCCGTCCCTACGACCACGAAAACGCGAGCACGCATCCGCAGGGCCCTCAATCCGCAGCGTATATGGTCTGCGAAAACCCCTAATTACCAGCCTGTCTGAATGGAGCAGATGTTGCAGCCACTCGTGATATCGCTTTCACCGGTTTACCGTGTTTACCCTGCCTGTGCGAATGTGCGTCGGGATCATGTTCCAAATTGTCCAGCTCGCGCTTTTTAGGAGTATTCATTAGGGGAGATCCAGAACTGTACAGACATGACTAGCGGCGCGCATGCGCAATAGTGGAGCCGTTGTTGCGGAGAGCGTGGCGGAGAGAAAAGGGCGGTCTACAAAATCTTCCTACTGCCTTGCACAGCTCTGTACGTTTCTGTTAACTGACTGCGAGCTTTCGCCAGATTCATTTCGTACTGTCAAACCTGTTTCCCTAGACCGACGATAACTTATTAATTCTTCCTCGGCTCTGCTGATGCTCTCGTATGAATACATCTGTTAGCAGACAGCGGACTGATTGTTTGCATGGAGATTCGATCTTCATGCTCGCTGCCGTGAAGATCGGAAACTGTATGCCATTTCACCTACTCTCGACGCGCAGAGATAGCTGCACACACAAGCTCCAATCTCTGGAAAGCAATTACAGCGAACGAAACTGCAACCACCAACTTCTGCTCCTGGCATCGTCGTTGTGGCATATCTGGACCGGCTTGCTCAAAACAAAGTATTAGCTAAGGCTGCCCGAGAGAAAGCGCTGCTAAAGCTAGAGCACGAGCGGAGTGGCATGTGAAGTCAACGCGCGCCCCAGGCTTGTCTAGCTTTCTTTAATACCCCATTCACACGGTCGACATGAAGGTACCTTTAACTATAGGTCCCTTTGCTATCGGCGAATCAGCCCGTGCTCTTGGGTCACGAGCACATGGCACGCGCGGACGATTGTTAATTGATTGGCCGCAGAGAATAAAGGTCCCTTAGCTAAAGGTACCTTTACGGTCGTGTGAATGGGGTATTACACAAACTTGGCTAAGGCGCTGTTTCTAGCGAGCACGCTTCGTAGTGAGAATCACCCGGCCTTGTTGCTCTGCGGCGTCGATGCGTACGTCTTGGCCCATTCGCTTTATCTGGCTTTGACATGAAGAAACCGCAAAGGCTACAAACGCCAGTGGGCAGCCTTACCGGTGTGTCCATTTTACGAGTGCTTGTTTAGTCAATGCACATGCTTTAGGAGCTCGGGCTTGTAGCCTTTGTGGTTAGTCCATGTTAAAGACTGGTTCAGACATCTGTGTCGGTTGTGTCGACAACGAACCAAACGGCAGTAACGGCGGAATAACCGTGGATGATGATTGCTTCACGAAACTCCTTCTTGCATTGCGTGTCACGTTGTGTACGGTTGAACACTTGCTCCAGTGACTTTGTCATTAATGTTTTTGAAGGCTAGTTCAGGTATTTCCTTCGGTTGCGTTCAAGGCAACCGAAGCAAGCGTTCAAGGCAATCGGAACACCCATGACTCGTGATTGCCTCGTGAAGGTACTTCTGGCATTGCTTGCCAGGTTGTGTACACGGCGAACGCTTGTCCCGCAGTGGCTTTGTCGTTGCTGACTTCGTGCAGCTTCCGGTAACACGACCACGGATCCCCACGGTGGGCAGTAGCAGGCAGTGGCCAGCACTAAAGAGACTTTAGCCTGCACTCTAAACAATCCAGTGCGCCTACCTGCTTGCGAAGCACTTGGGATAGTCAGCCGTTGCAATCTACAGAGGGGAGCTTAGTGGGTGCTGAGGAGGTATGTTCTGGCCCATCCTGAGTGCAATACTCACGCTTGCCCGTCTTGATCTGGATCAGCATCGTACCGGCACGCGGTCGTCCATCACTATGGCGTGATGCACGTTAAAGATTCCAGGCTAGCAGGGTTACTGCTCTGGCTACCTTTCTTGTCTACAGCGGAGCCACCCTCCCGCCTCCCGCTCCTGACCTCCCGCTAAACATACAAAGAGTGTTTGTGCAGTAGTAAATGCCTGTCTGGCGGGCGTGTGTTCTGAGCGGTGCCTTCCTTTCCTGTTCGTGCAGGGCTCTAGCTCCACGGTGGACGTGGCCCTGCTGGCCGAAGCCCACGGTCTGGTCACCGACATGCTGCTCGACCCGAGTCTGCCGCCGCACGTGGTGAGCGGCCTGCGGGCGCTGGCGGCGCTGCTATCGCCGCCGAGCCACGGGCCGCCGCAACCGAGGCCCCGTCCAGGGGGCGCCTCGGTCTCGCTGGCGGACTTCAACTGCGGCTCGGACACCGAGGAGATCCCCTACACCGGAGAAAGACCGTCGGCACTGCCCAAGGTCTCGTTCTCCATCCAGCGCACCATCTCTATATCACTTGTACTCATTTATAATTACGTATTCTTTTCTATTATAAACTATTGCTACATACAAGCAAAAAGCGCCTAAAAATACAGGGACACAGACGAAGGGAAACAGGACAAGGCGCACTCTCAACTGAAGTTTATTGAAAATTCACACGTTATATAGACACAAAAACCCTGTTTACCCTATCTGCTCAGCCCGCGTTTCAAAAATTCAAACTCATTGGTAGATAAGGATAGGGACGTGTCACTTATACATTTCTTCTCCCTGGTCTCAATTTCAAACGCCTCGTGTAATTCTCGCGACACTTTATCTTTGTACCTAGCCAAAATCTTAGTGTCATTGAAGGCCGGGGTGCACGAGCATTTATTACAATGCTACATATTATAGCTACATAGTTTGGTGAACTACTACAAGCTGAAATTTAAAAAAAAATATTTTTTTACAAAGAATAAAACAAGATAATACGAATAATCCGCAGCGTTCCATATGATCGCAATAGAGGGCCTCTTTTTTTTTCAAGTTTAAGTTGGCAGCACCTAAGTGCTTTATATAAATATCGTTAATGCATAAGTTATAAATCTGAAGTCCAGAAAATGCTTGCAACCTTATTGAATTAGCGTCCCTAATGACCAAGTTGCCGATATACCCCAGCCGAAGCACTAAAACCTGGAAAGTTCCTACTTACAAAACAAGGTATGGTAGACGGATCTTATCATACCAACTTCCCAACGTGATAAATTGCTTTAATTCTCAAAATTGCGATCTCTGACGTCATCAATAAATTATCTCCGAACATTTTACATCCGTTGATTTTTTTTAATGTAGCGATTGTATTTAGATTGAACGTTTAGTCATGATTTTTATCCTTACACATGTTATTCATCTGTATATATATTTTATTAGATATTTATGTGGGGCTCCCAAAGAAATGTTACATATTTCCGTTTAGAACAAAGCTTTTGGATGGGCCTCCCTATTTTTTAGACGTTTTAAACCTGTAGCAATTTGCTCCTAAATGACTTGCAAAACTTTCTCGTTTTGTTTTCACAATTCGTGATTTTTTTTCTCTTTTTCTTGTTTGTTTTGTTTCGTAAGACCCTGCTGCCATTTGGATGGTTTGGGCAGGGGGGGGGGAGGAGAGAAGAAGGAGGAGGAGGAGGAAAAGGGGGAAGAGAGTCGTCAAGTTGCATTTGTGCAACTTTTCTCCTTGGTCTCCCTCCGTCACTCACTCTGACATAAAATACACATTATTAACATGATTATTATTTACTTTTTTATTTATTATTATTACTGTTTAATTTAATTTCTTTATTATTATGTTATTGTTATTCCTTGCTTTGCATTATGCAATTATTTTTTTCTGTAATGCTGGACCTGGTCTTACAAGTCCTAGCAGACTTTGACCAGCCCGAAATTAACACTGCCACATCCTATTCGTATTGCTGAATAAATATATTATTATTATTATTATTATTATTATTATTATTATTATTCCCAATGATTTACTTGGGGAATACATCCCACTCCGCTAAAATCCAATGGCGCGGACAGGCTTTGCGTAGTTGGAACGGCTGGACGAGCCACACACAACCTCGGCTTTTCCCCCCACTGAATGGGGACGGGTGGCTGCCGCCATCTATCGTCAGTCGTGGACACTCGAGCACCGGCCGAGACAGCGATCTCTGCTGTCGCGGAGGGTCGCTTTATATCTCGCTGCGCCGCCGGCAGTCCTCTTCTTCGGCACCCACTGGACTGACTGGGCGACAGCATGGCCAGATGCGATGCTCACGAGTTCTCCCGGACGGGAAGTGTCCACACCGCCAGGAAAGAATTAGGTTCTGTAGGCACGCTGTCGAAAGCATTCGATCGGAGTGGAATGCATTCTCCTTCGTAAAGTACGTAGATGGTACTCTCGCGCTTCTCCGGAAGTAACGCGTTGCTTTGAATGTTGGGAAACCAGTAGCTTGCAAAGCTGAGCACACATTGTACTAATGAGCAGCGGCACGAGTTTGGGCAATGGCCGTGCGTTGTACGGCTTCAAAGATAGGCCACCCAAACGTCTGCCGATGATCTGCGGACATTTCTTGACTTTTCAACTTTATTGTTCTCTTCCTCCATCTAAGAGGAGTAGAGAAAAAAGGCTCTCCGACGTCTCGTGTCGAGACTTCTATCAGCTAAGGTCAGCCCCTGCAACAGATGAAAGTATTAGAAAAACTAGAGTATTATTCTTCCTGGACGGCAAGGGGCTATTTAGCCTAATAAAAGCTCTTCGTAGCCATACTCGATCATTTTCGTGGATGGTACCGCCAACCCTCTTGCGTCAACAATAAAAAAGGTTATGGCTTGGGGAGGGGCGCGGCAGGCCTCGGAAAACATTGTACTCGTGCACTCATATGCGTAATTGTGCCGACGGGGTCCAGTGACGTCATCCCAAGACGATTCGCCCCAGGACTGTTCATTCTGGACACCTCGTACCAGAGATGTTTTATCCCTAAATGTTTAGAAAACCTCCGGGTACTCTGTAAACTGTTCTGGTATGAAGTGGAAAGGGCTGTTTATACTCCAACGTCGACGAACGCAACGCGCGCCGGCGCAGACCGACGTTTGTCGGCCACTCCGCCACGTCACGCCGCGCCGAGAAGCGACCGAACGATGCTGTTTACAGTCCAGCGTAGACCAGCGCGGTCCAGTGCTGGTCTACACTTCCACGCAGGCGCGCCTCCGTGGCAACCGCATCGTCTCTATGGGCTGTAGCTTGCGCCACCTAGCCTAGATGCGATCGGGCAGTGTGGTTCGTCCTCATCGTATTTTCACGCTTCAAAACGATTCCATTCGAGGTAGTGGTTAGCAGTTCGAAAACAAGCAAATGATGGCGATAACGAGTGAAAACCGGCATTTATTTTCTCCGAAATGTTACACAAATGTCAACGAAAAATGAAAGCCGTTTACAACTCCCTGTAACGCCGAGTTAGGGCGCAGCTCTTGAGGAGGAGGAAGGGGAAGATACGGAGAGGAGGTTATGCCCCTCCTCTCCTGCTCGCCTTCCATTTAGGGGAAATTTAGTGGGGAAATTTTTCCGCTAAAGTTAGCGGGGAAATTTTTCCGCTAAATTTAGCGGGGAAATTTTTCCGCTAAATTTAGCGGGGAAATTTTTCCACTAGATATAGCGAGGAAAACTTTTCAGCTAGATATAACGAGGAAAATTTTCCGCTAAATTTGGTGGGGAAATTTTTCTACTAGTTCCGCTAAATTTAGCGGGGAAATTTTTCCGCTAAATCGAGTGGTGAAATTTTTCCGCTAGATTTAGCGGGGAAAATTTTTATGCCTAATTTAGAGGGGAAATTTTTACGCTAGATTAATCGGGGAAATTTTTCCGCTAGATTTAGCGGGGAAATTTTTTCGCTAAATTTAGTGGGGACAATTTTTTGCTATATTTAGCGGGGATATTTTACCACTATATTTAGTGCGGAAATTTTTCCGCTAGATTTAGTGGGGGAATTTTCCCGCTAGATTGAACGGGAAAAATTTTCCGCTCAATTTAACAGGGAAATTTTTCCGCTAGTTTCTCTAAATTTAGTGGGGAAACTTTTCTGCTAGATTAATCGCGGAAATTTTTCCGCTAGATTTAGCGGGAAATTTTTCTGCTAAATCTAGCGGGGAAATTTTTCCGCTAGGTATAGCGGGGAAAATCTTCCGCTAAATTTAGCGAGAAAATATTTCTGCTAGTTTCGCTAAATATAGCGGAGAAACTTTTCCGCTAGATTAATTGAGGAAATTTTTCCTCTAGATTAGTTGGGGAAGTTTTTCCGCTAGATTAGTCGGGGAAATTTTTTCGCTGGTTCCGCTAAATTTAGTGGGAAATTTTTCCACTAGATTAATCGGGGAAATTTTTCCGCTAGATTTAGCGGGGAAATTTTTACCGCTAAATTTTGCGGGCAAATTTTTCTGCTAGATATAGCGAGGAAAACTTTTCCGCTAGATATAGCGAGAAAATTTTTCCACTAAATTTGGTTGGGAAATTTTTCTGCTAAATTTAGCAGGGAAATTTTTCGGCTAGATTAATCGGGGAAATTGTTCAGCTAGATTTAGTGGTGAAACGTTTTTGCTAAATTTAGCGGTGAAATTTTTCAGCTAGATTTAGCGGGAAATTTTTTCCGCCTAATTTAGAGGGGAAATTTTTCCGCTAGATTGGTCGGGGAAATAGCGAGAAAAATTTTCCGCTAAATTTTGTGGGGAAATTTTTCTGCCAGTTCCGCTAAATTTAGCAGGGAAATTTCTCCGCTAGATTAGTCGGGGAAATTGTTCAACTAGATTTAGTGGGGAAATTTTTTCCTAAATTTAGTGGAGAAATTTTTCTGCCAAGTTTAACGGAGAAATCTTTTCGCTAAATTTAGTGGGGAAATTTTACCGCTAGATTTAGCGGGGAAATTTTTCCGCTAGATTTAGCGGGGAATTTCCCCGCTAAATTTAGCGGGGAAAATTTTCCGCTAAATTTAGGGCGGAAATTTTTCCGCTAGTTCCGCTAAATTTAGTGGGGAAATTTTTTCCGCTAGATTAATCGGGAAATCTTACGCTAGATTTAGCTGGTGAAATATTTTCCGCTAAATCGAGTGGTGAAATATTTCCGCTAGATTTAGCAGGGAAATTTTTACGCCTAATTTAGAGGGGATACTTTTACGCTAGATTAATCGGGGAAATTTTTCCGCTAGATTTAGCGGGGAAATTTTTTCGCTAAATTTAGTGGGGACATTTCTTTGCTATATTTAGCGGGGAAATTTTACCACTATATTTAGTGCGGAAACTTTTCCGCTAGATTTAGTGGGGGAATTTTCCCACTAGATTGAACAGGGAAAATTTTCCGCTAAATTTAGCAGGGAAATTTTTCCACTAGTTTCTCTAAATTTAGTGGGGAAACTTTTCTGCTAGATTAATCGCGGAAATTTTTCCGCTAGATTTAGCGGGAAATTTTTCCGCTAAATCTAGCGGGGAAATTTTTCCGCAAGGTATAGCGGGGAAAATCTTCCGCTAGATTTAGCGAGGAAATTTTTCCGCTAGTTTCGCTAAATTTAGCGGAGAAATTTTTCCGCTACATTAATCGAGGAAATTTTTCTGCTAAATTATGCGGGGAAATTCTACCGCTAGATCTAGCGGGGAAATTTTTCCGCCTAATTTAGCTGGGAAATTTTTCCGCTAGACTTAGCGGGGAAATTTTTCCGCTAAATTTAGCGGGGAAATTTTCCCGCCTGATTTAGCGGCAAAATTTTTCCGCTAAATTTAGCGGGGAAATTTTTCCGCTACCTTTAGCGGGAAATTTTTCCGCTAGTTTCGCTACATTTAGCGGGAAATTTTTCCGCCTAATTTAGCGGGAAACTTTTCCGCTTGATTTAGCAGCGAAATTTTTCCGCTAGATGAAGTAGGGAAATTTTTCCGCTAGATTTAGCGGGGAGCATTTTCCGCTAGTTCCGCTAAATTTAGCGGGGAAATTTTTCCGCTAGATTAATCGGGGAAATTTTTCCGCTGGATTTAGTGGGGAAATTTTTCCACTAGATTAATTGGGAAATTTTGTGCTAGATTTAGCGGGGAAATTTTTCCGCTAGATTTAGTGGTGAAATTTTTCTGCTAGATTTAGTGGCGAAATTTTTCCGCTAGATTTAGCGGGGAAATTTTCCGCTAAATTTGGTGGGGAAACTTTTCCACTAGTTCCGCTAAATTTAGCGGGGAAATTTTTCCGCTAGATTAATCAGGGATATTTTTCCGCTGGATTTAGCGGGGAAATTTTTCCGCTAGATTAATCGGGGAAATTTTTGCGCTAGATTTAGCGGGGAAATTTTTCCGCTATATTTAGTGGTGAAATTTTTCTGCTAGATTTAGTGGCAAAATTTTTCCGCTAGATTTAGCGGGGAAATATTCCCGCTAGATGTAGCGGGGAAAATTTTCCGCTAGATATAGCATTAATCTTTTTCCGCTAAATTTAGCGGGGAAATTTTTCTGCTAGATTGATCGGGGAAATTTTTCTGCTAGATTAAGTGGGGAAATTTTTCTGCTAGATTAAGCGGGGAAATTTTTCCGCTAGTTCCGCTAAATTTAGCGGGGAAATTTTTCCGCTAGATTTAGCAGGGAAATTTTTCCACTAAATATAGCGGGGAAATATTTCCGCTAGATAAATCGGGGAAAATTTCACGCTAGATTTAGCGGGAAAATTTTTCCACTATATTTAGTGGTGAAATTTTTCTGCAAGTTTTAGCGGCGAAATTTTTTCGCTAGATTTAGCGGTGAAGTTTCTCCGCTAGATTTAGCGGGGAAAATTTTCTGCTAAATTTAGCGTGAAACTTTTGCTAGTTCCGCTAAATTTAGCGGGGACATTTTTCCGCTAGATTAATCGGGGAAATATTTCCGCTAGATTAAGCGGGGAAATTTTTCCGCTAGTTCCGATAAATTTAGCAGGAAATTTTTCCGCTAGATATAGCGGGGAAATATTTCTGCTAGATTAATCGGAGAAAATTTTCCGCTAGATTTAGCAGGAAATTTTTCCGCTAAATTTAGTGGTGAAATTTTTCTGCTAGATTTAGTGGGGAAATTTTTCAGCTAGATCTAGCGGGGGAATTTTTCCACTAGATATAGCGGGAAAAATTTCCGCTAAATCTAGCGGGAAAATTTTTATGCTAGTTCCGCTAAATTTAGCGGGGAAATTTTTCAGCTAGATTAATCGGGGAAATTTTTCCGCTAGGTTAACCCCGCTAAATCTAGCGGAAAAACTTCCCCGCTGAATTTAGGGGAAATTGTTTCGCTAAATTTAGCGGGGAAGTTTTTCCGCCAGATTAATCGGGGAAATTTTTCCGCTAAACTTAGCGGTGAAATTTTTCTGCTCAATTCAGCGGGGAAATTTACCCATAATGCACCGCGCGGGTACGCCGACGGCGACGCCGCTCAAGCCGGAAACGGGCGCCTAAGAGCTGCGCTTTAAGAACAAAAACGAACAAATAAAAGGCCCGATGTCGCGTCCGTTGAACCTAGCTGCTTCGCAGGTTCGCCGGAGTCGTGCCAAGCGACTCTGGCGACTCCACCGGAATGTATCGCTGAAATCTATGCTCTCGATATTCCACAGAGACCTCTCTCTGGCAGGTAGCCGATAGTAGACTTTCACGCTGACTCAAGAAACGGACACCGAAGAGAGCGGGCGATGCCTAAATTAAGCAATGTACGCTTCCGAAATTGTAGCGCACTTTACAAAGCTTATACAAACAATACAGGATTCAGTCCAATTTTCATCGAGTACCGCTACTATCGTTTACAAGCTGAGACACCCCAGTTGAAAATTTCTGGCCGACTAAATAGTTCAGAGGTTTCAGTGGGTTCGCCGTTCCCATACATTCGACGGCGCTTTTTCGATCGGGAACGGCTGCCGGTGAGTGCGACTAGCACATGATCATATATAGCGCACAGATTAGGTCATCCTTAATTCTGAGTTAACCCTACCTTTGGCGCGTCATCGAGCTTCCAGCTTACCGGCACCCCAACACCACCGACTCGTTAGGTCGGTAGGCCTAACGAGAATCGAGGGTACCGCATCCTCGGAGCGGTTCACGTCCACGCACACACTCGCCCAGTCGAGCGCACGAACGTTAAATACGCACACCAACACGGGAACACGACGACAGCACACGACACACGGCAAGAACGACAGGTTCAGATCCCAGAAATGAGCGTCTGGCACACTCCGACTGGCCCGACCCCGACGCCCCGACTACCGGATTCCTGAATGAGCGCACTCGCGCGAGGGCTTCTGGGATAGTCATCGTCGTCGGACTGCGCTCGTCGCCGTCGCGAGCGTACGCCGACGGTCGCCGAGGTGCGGTACGCTACATTACGTTCGACCTGTCGTCAGAGCAGTGGCGTCACAAGGGGGGCGGGGGGGGCGGTCCGCCCCGGGTGCAGGGCTCAGGGGGTGTCGCGACGGGCCACGAGAGCGGGGGGGAGGCGCAGCGGGCCACGCGAGAGCGGAAGGGGGAGTCCCAGCGGGCCACGCGAGAGCAAGGGGGGGGGGGGGGGGGGGTGTCGTGGCGGGCCACCGCCCCGGGTGCTGGTGGCCCTCGTGACGCCACTGCGTCAGAGTAAACAATCCGTTCGCAGCACCGTCGTGCAAGGCGGTCGGGCGCGCGCGCCCATCAACATTACGTTGGAGTATAAACGCACTTTAGTTGTGTGGAATGTCCTTCCGATGAAACGTCTTGTGATTAAACATATAGGCCATCCCAGGATCAAATTACTTGGAATGTAGTTCATAGATCCACATCACCGATCAGTTTCGTCTGCGCAAAGAAGCACTATCGGAAAAGGCTCATGACTTGCAGGTGACGTCACCACACCATGTTGGTTGGTGATCATTCCTACTTGTTCTTTCGAAGAATAACGGATTCGGTGGTGCAAAATATCTGCAGCTGAAGGTACGCACTCAGCAGCAAGGCCACCAAAATGGCTTCTTTTGTGACGTCAATGCAAGCCATGCATACAAGGCTTGCAAATGACGTCATCACATCTTGCCGGTAGTCATTCCTACTCGTTCTTCTTGAGTGAAGCATATTTGGAGATATGTGTTGCAGAAGGTACGCGTTCAGCAGCCAAGGCCACCGCAATGGCCACTGGTGTGACGATAACGTGCGCCGTCTGGCTGACACGCTCGTGCTGTTTCTGGGCCTTGCGCAGCGTCTGCGCCGCAATCTTCCTCCGAGCCTACTCCGGCGGATGTCCACGAGCACCTGGACGACGACCACGTCTGCCACGGGCATGCCCACGCTGGAGCCAGAGCCCAGCCGCAAGAGGAGCACTAGTTTCAGGCACGGGGGCGCTGCCGCAACCGCCGCCGGCGACGCAACCGGACAGCACCCGCACGGCCTGCTCGCCAATCATGCGGCTGCCTCGGGGTAACTTCGGCGGCTCTTCTTTCTCGTATCGTCCACGCCTGTAGTCGGTGACTGCTTAAGAAACTTGAGGCTTATTACGTTCAGGCATAGCCTCCTCTAAACTCACAAAGCCTGGCAGTTCGACGACGGAGCCATAATAGAGTGCCCGGTCGCAGATTTGGAGCGCGAGGATCTGGTTGTACAGAGCATCAAAGAGCCATTTCTCGGGGAACCTGAACGTCAGCGCACAGCTTTTGCAGCGGCGAGGACCCGAAACACACTTGTTCGCTCGGGAGAAGTGTGTTTCGTCGTCTCGCCGCAGCGGGGCGCTAGTCACGTGGCTCTCCTCTCCTCCGTTGCCTGCCGCTCCACCTTTTCCATTTCGGCGGCCGGTTCTCGTGACGATCTGCCAGGCTTTGTCACTATATAGGAGGCTATGGTTCGGGCTTCTTGCTTCGTAATTTGTTCTTCGACATTCTTGCTGGCTATTGCCGAAATCTCATCGGCTGCGGAGCTGTGACAAGACGTTCGGAACTTGCCATGACCCGCGCTTACCGAGCTGTCAGTGAGGCAAAGCCGGCGCGTTTACTTCGCCGTAGAGCACGCGTTGAACCAATCACTGGGGTCAACGAATGCGTCTGGCGAATGACCGGGCGCAAAAGACAATGCGGCTGGAAAACGCCATTTCATCTGGGACACGAGCACATGACGTCTCCCTTTCCCCGTGGTTCGTGCCAGGTAGCATTTCCGAGTCGAACCGCTTTCGGAACCTCATGATTCGCTGGACACGATCCATAGATCGCCGTGATTGACCCACCGTATAGTCGCAGGTGGTGTTGCCACTGAGAGCATGAGAACGGTAGGACGTCTCTTTCCGATGCCCGACCTTCAACACGCGCTCGCCGCCTTCCCTTCGGGTTTTTAACTACGCGTGCACTCGAACCTCACAAGACGCCCAAGTGGTACCGAAGTTACGAACCTCGTGCTGGAGGCGTGACAACTCAAAGACCTTCCGGCCTTTCTCATTTTGTCAGTGGCTATAAGTTGGAAAGGAACCTCCTGGAAACTTGGGAAGTGGCAGAGCGAGACCTTCAAAACTTTCGCCAAGAGACGTAGCTTCGGATAGTAACTCTCGTAGCGAAACGCTAAGAACTTTCGTTTCTTCGGAACTGAAGAAGCGCTAAGAACATGCGCTTTGATCAGTGCTGAAGAAGGTAAGGCTCTTACTGAGACGCTAAGAACGTGCGTTCCGATCGGTGCTAAAGAAGCGCTAAAAGAACCTCGGTGCTCACGAGACACCGAACTGGTATCGAGGGTAGGGAGCTCGTGCTGGAGGCGTGACCGCTCAAAGACCTCCCTGCCGTTGTCATCCTGCATGCGCTAAGAATCTTCCTGCTTCGGTGCTCAAGATGCGCTAAAAACTTATGCTTCTTCCGGGCTGAGGAAGCTAAGTCTCTTAGCAGAACACTAAGAACCTTCGCCTTTTCGAGGATGAAGAAGTGCTAAAAACTTTTGCTTCTTCGGGGATAAAAACCGATAACGTCTCTTGGCAGAACGGCTGCTGCCACTCATATGCTTCCATGGGGTTCCTTTTCGAGTACTTGGTATACTCCTCAATCATGTCGAGGTGCCGAAGATATGCACTCTTTAAGTTGTACCGAGCCCGAGAGAAGCCCTGGTCCCGTCGCCGTTGGCGACCCGCGCAGTTCTGGCCGGTCCTGCTCTACGTCGGGCTCCTCAGGGGTGGCGGTGCTGCAGCCGAAGGGGCGGTCCTTCTCGACGACGGCGATCCCGTCGTCGGCGCTGTGCCGTCGCGGCGTGCGCGAGCGCAAGACCGTCTGCAGCCTTCACCCGCTCACGCTGGGAGCCCAGGCCGCCGACGATCGGGACGACGAGGACCCGGCCCCGCTGCTGCCCCCGCCGCTGCCCTCGCTCCGGCGCCTGCACACCTCCGACTACGACTCGAGCAACGACTCGCCCAGCGGCTCGGAGACCAACGACCCCGCCGCGGCAACCGCCACGCAGCAGGGTAACCACGTGCCGCGAGTCCTCGGCCGATACCACCTGTACTCCGTCTCAGGGCCGACCGCGGCCGTTATTCGATGCAGCCAATCAAGGAGAGTTCGTGTTTGTACGTTTGCTATCAGCTAGTAAACTAACAGCAAAAACGTCGTAAAACTACGCTTTTCTTTTCTTTTCTTTTCTTTTTTGCGACGTGAGCTGCGCAGATTCATTACTGCTGACGTTTGGAAGGGGAGGGGAGTGGGTGGAGGGCGAGGGGATGCAGGTCTTGTTGTTTAGTTGGTATTGTTTCAGGAGACTTTGGAAGTAATCCAAATGTTTACTCTTTTTCGCCTCTGTTCTTTCAAATGAAGGGACAATGTGGTGTCTGAGCCGATCCGGTTAATCCAGATGCTCCCCCGCGTCACCGGCTGCTCCGAGCGCACTGGTGCGATGCGGTGAAGCCGGGCGCGAACGCACAGGGTGAAGATGGGGAGTTGGATGCGAGCGGCGCAGCGCGAGTGCGTTGGCGTGGAGTCGCGTGATTGACATGGTAATTATGTAATCATATCAGGACTAGAAGACTCTGACGCTCTCCCTTCGCACAGTAAGAGCCATCCAACCGTTTTCCGAAGTGTCTCATCACAACTATGCTCGTTATTCACGACAATATGATCATAATGGTGTCGTCGCGTAATAGTTCAGATGAGGAAGTGGTTAGCGCGCACAACGAGTGAGTTTTAATTGAAAGTGACTAGGGACTCAAAAGATAAATATATGTAAGGCATCATAACAACCAATAGGCACGAACTCTGAATTTCACACGAATTAATCTAGCCGAACCAGGGGAACCAAACACCATAAAAATGTGTGCAGGTTGAAAGATTAAAAGCCGACGACCAGACTCAAAATTCTCATTAGATTATTTTTTTTTTTACGAGAGGTTTCGGTTTTTTTTTGTTTTTTTTTTAGCCTAGCCGACGGTAATTCCCGCCTGGGCAAGAAGCACAGTGCAGAGAGACAGAGAGATGAGAATATTTGAGAGCAGAGCAAAGGGAAGAAAGCGGCTGCTTCCGGGTGGCTCCAGGCGTTTGGACGTAACAACCGGGAGGTCAAACGCAACAGACGGGAAATTAAGACGCATATCCCTGCAGGAGTTTAATAGAACCAGCGTTTGCAATCGTAAGAACCAGGAAAGCGTATCCATGAGGATCTACTGCGTGCTCAGTCAAAACAGTGGCCTGCGGCAGCTGCTCAATTTAAGCAACGGGCCAAGTGTCCAAACATTGAAGGCTGACAAAACTGCTGAATCAGACCGTTGAGAGACTGATCCTTTGAGTTCGGCAAACTTCTTATAGATCACACGAACACAGTACTGATTTGGTCTCAGAATCACGAGCGGCATGTCAAACGCGTGCCGAATTGCAAAACACACCTGCGTAAGGAAACCGTTACAACTCGTTTTCTTCGTCTTTTTTATTTTTGTTGCATGTGACAGGTTTGTAAGAAGGGCCAGTGCAAAAGGTCACACAGGCCTGACGAGGTGCTGCTCTCTTACCGCTCAGATAAAAGTACTTTAACTGAAACCAAGAAACACAAGCGAGATGATAATGGTATTACGACGCTCCTCATATCATCGTAGAATTACGTATCTACACACAAAAAAAATTCATAGGTTCGTAAGCCACGTTAAATACGTGGATATATGCAGTTACCAGAAGCAGCTTGGAATTCAGCAATGCACAGCATTGGACCCCGACAAATTAGGCTCGCAACAACGTAAAAGCCATTTCAAAGTTTTTTCCTCCTTTTTTTTTCATATAGCATCTTTTTTAGCATTACCTCCCGAGTTTTTATAGGATGCGTTTGAACCAAAAATAGGAGAGCGTCGCCGAAAATGTGGTGCACCGTCGGGAACAACGAGCATACCAATAGGAGTGCCAGCGGCACGCTCAAATTAACGACGGTATCCGGGTAAACCGGTGTTTTCATCGCCGTTCCCACCTCCGCAGGTGAGGACGGCACCCAGCGGTCGCCGCAGTCGGCAGCGGTGGCGGTTGCGGCGGCGGCGGCGGCAACGGCGGGTCCGGGACCCGCGCGCTGCGGACTCTGTGGGGCCCGGGTGGGCGCGACGCTAGCGGCAAGGCCCCGGGAGAAACGCCACGAGGACCCCAGCGGTGCAAGGGAAGCGACGACACAGGAGGTAACAGGACACGCCCCTTTCTCCTTTTTTTTTTTTTTGTTGTTGTTGTGCATTCGTGAAATTGAAGTAAAGACACATCTTTTGAGGGTAGCCTTTTTTTTTAATCCGAAAGCATTAACTGTTTCATGGAGCGAACCCGAGTTATCAGCTTTTGAAGCCGCGTCTAACGGCACCTAAATTCCCCTGTCCCATGGAGCGACTGTAGTACGTAGCTGCGAATTGACGGATAAACTCCCATTGGCTGGCGCGCGGCATAGTTCCAAGGAACGCCACCCCACAGAGAAGCCCTCTCCATGGCGCTGCGGCCCGGCTGCCGGTAGAAGAGGGAGAGGGTGGCCGGGCTCTGCAGAGCGGACGTCTCTCCCACAAAATATGGTCCCAGGTGGAAAACGCTACACGAATTCAGAACTGAGAATAAACGTTTGGTAATGCGAACTCGTGTCCTGAAACGAACAAAGGGGTACTGAGGTACACCCTGCATCGGCGACGAAGGAGCGACTGGCTCGAGACAACGTGTTACTGCTGCTTTTTATACAGGCGGAATGTTTAGGAACGTTCTGAATCAGAACACACGATGACAGCCGAGAATGGGCTGAAAACTTTCCAGGAGGACAAAAATTGACGAAAGTAAGAACCAGGCTGAGCGGGGCACGAACCCGGTACCTTTGTGTCGCAGCTGCGTGCGTTCCCAACAGACGCCGCGCTCGAGTCCACAGCCGAGTGATGCTGCATTTCTGTTGTTGTTGTTGTTGTTTTTCGCTGGGGTGATTCGCGTTGGAAAAGTGTAGCGTATACATCCCGCAGCTTTTCTCAGCCCTTTGGCGATTTCTCCTTCAGGACGCGGGTTCGGGAAACGAAGGAGACGGCGATCAGGAGAGTCTGGGTCGCCTGTACGTGGGCGAGACCCTCTTCCTCACAGAGGACATTGTGAGGGACCCCCTGTTGGGGCGCATCGCGGAGTGGGACTACCCCATCTTCGATCTCAACAGGCTAAGTCCCGAGACGATACTCAGCAAGGTGAGCACGCGTCGAGCGAGTCTGCTCGTTGCCCACGGGGAATGAATGCGTTAAGTCAAGGTCACACTGCTGGCACGTCGTTTGTTCCGTTGAGTGCGCTTCTCACAGAGCACTTGTGCACTGCAGGGAGGCAAGACCCACGAAGCCCGTGAGCTCCGCGGGTATTGCTTCCCCGCAGTGCGCAGGTGCTCAGGGAGACGCGCACCTAATGGGGCTAACCCGCCGCAATCAACACTTAGAAAAATATGAATATTACGGATCATCTCGAAGCGAGGGCCGAATACTAGCGTATTACTCGAAACTGCTATTCGAAAATTCGAATATTCGCGCAACCTAGCCGACAGTTGTTGTGTGACCGACGTAACAGTACCATCATACTAGAAATATATAGGCATCAGACAGTGTCTTGCAGACTGTCTTTTAATGATGTTTTATCAGTGTGACCGTGGCCTGAAAGAGAAGAAAAAGGGTAAGTTTTGCGTAACTTTGAGTTGGTTATCTGGAGGTGTAAGATGATATTTCAAGCTCAAGGATGTGGTGGGGATGAAAGAATCATAGAACAGTAGTACCCAAGCACCAAGGAGAATGCTCTGATAGTTACACACACCGCACTTGCTAGCGTCTACAGCAGTAATTGTTCTAAAGCAAAAACCTACAAGAAAAGGCACTTGGCATGTGCATTCATCAATGCCTTATTTTGCTTATTTACTTTGAATATTTTATACTGTTAAGGTGAGCATGGGCAGCACGTGTACCCTGGTTCTCAGCATTGTCCTTGGTGCCTGGATAATTAGCAAAAGGTGTATTGAGTGCAGCTGGAAATACTGCCAACATTAGAGCTGAAATCTGATGGCATGTTGGCACTTAAAAACTGGTTCCTTGATATATCGCACTATGATTTACTGCATAGGTACCCGTAAGTGGTGCATTTATTATGTGAAAGTATGAAAGTATGGGCCCTCTTGCATCTAAGAAAAACAAGAATGCTTTTTTATGGACAAGCATCCAGTTAAACCTTTTTTTGCAAAATCATCGAAGAACATTGAAGATAATTGCAATTCTCCACCTCTATGACAGAAAATTGGTCAAAAGAAAAGGATGTAAAATTGGCCTACATTTTATTTCCTTAATTTTGCTGAATTGGCACACCATGTCATGCATTTCATGTCATTTGAACTGGTCTTAGCCCATAGGAAAATTATGTTTTCTTTGTCACTTTCAACTTAGGAGAGTGCATCCTTTCATATTTTCATTTAAGAAAATGGACCCTGTAATTTTCCCTCTGTGCTAAATTACATTGCAATCTGTTAAAAAGCCGCTTTATGTGATATCTTCAAAGGATTAATGTGTCAACGGGTCCACGTTCTATGTCAGAGTTCATAGGCACTCATAATATTTTTGTTTCATTACATTTATAGCTTTTAAACATTCATCTTACATTCTATTTGGGGTCACTCTATGTGTGAAAATAAAGTTGGATCTTAGAGATGGTGTTTTTCTGTACAATTAAACCTTGAAGGGTGTCATTTCTTTTTAAGATTTAAATATGGAAGTTTTTGCTCCTCTATGCTTTCATTGTCATGTGCTATTTTTTTCCTTGATGTGTCAATGCTTCATTACGCTTGTTCGTGTCTTTCAGATGTGTTATCGGGTTTTCCTAGAAGTTGGCCTGTTTGAAGCGTTCAAAATTCCTGAGCTCGAGTTTCTCCACTACTTCCATGCACTCGAGAGTGGTTACAGAGAAAAGCCATGTGAGGACTTTGACATTGATACTGTCAATATTTGTTGTCTCTCAAGCATTTTTGTTTTCACATTTAGGCATGCCCTCTGTTTCATCTCTCTTTGCCTCTATTGTTGCATGAAATTGTAAAACACCAAAGCATCAAATCTGACCAAACCTTGAGGAAAAAATGAAAAATTGCTAAACAGAAAATAAAACGCAGCTTGTGCACTATTGCAGAATGCCATGACGCATGGAGAGTGGTACTATCAAAGCTGCCTGTCACATTTATGTGTGAACTGTGATGCACATTGAGGCCAAGACAACTCTCCCCTTGCACTCGTCACGCAACTCTGCACTTTTTTTGTCGTCTGCTACTGAGACGGTAGTTCTCAACTGTGGCAGGACTGCCCAGATGGATGCCTGGCTTGCCAGCTTCTCGTGAAGCTCCCACTTCAGTTGGAAAGGGTTCACCAATGCAGCTGTGATGAGCTGGTGGTTCCCTTCGTTCCTCGTAGCTCGAGAACACCAGTTCTATTCCCCGCTGGAATTGAATTGGTGTTGAGATCACATGACATCAATTTTTCTGCTGAATCTAGCGGTGAAACTCAATTTGTTCATAGGTGACGTAAAAGTCATGTGACATCATTTTCCCCGCTAAATTTGGGCGGGAAACTGAATTGCAGGAGGCGGGAAGAGGAGGGAAGGAGGAGAGGGTACTGAGGAGAAGGAGGGGCATACCTTCCCCTCCTTCTCCTCAAGAGCTGCGCTCTAATTTCGCATTACAGAGAATGATAAATGTCTTTCATTTTTTATTAGCTCATTTAGGTAACTTGATTATTGATTGATAATGCAAAGGAAAATCAAATAAAATTGAAATGACTGCAAGTTGCCAGAATTATCTCCCTGAAGTGATGTATACTAGTGGACTAGAGGGAAATATGAGTTAAATGGTGAAGCGATACAACCTGCATCAAGTATAAATCAGTAAACAACTGGCCAGGATACTGACATACTAACAATGCCAAGGGCCCAGGCATGTAACCTCTCATGATAAGGGAGCTGCTTCAGGAATTCACTTCAAGCCAGTCTTTACTGCAGCAGGTTACATGAGATATTGTAAAGGGAAAGCAATAAAAAATCAAACTTTGGACAAATTCTTATGCGCACTCAGACAATCTTACTGCAAGGAAAGTTGAAAGGTGTGTTCTACAACTGTATATTGAACGTGGAAGCCCCTGTGCTACCTATGTGCAAAACATGACATACGAGCTAAGGACATACTTTTTTCTTTTTATTTGTGTTCTGCTCATTGTACTCCTTACTGAATTTATTTTCAGGTTCAATCAAATTGTTTTTCATTAAACGTGCTATAACTGCCTGAAAGGCAGTACATATAACAACAGTTCCTTTACATGTGTCCTAGTCTCTGTGTCAAGCATCCTCTTTTATTGCTCATAATGCATAAAATAATCTGTTTTTTATTACTGATTGGGTGTTTTTTTGTGTATGTGTTTTTTTGTGTTTTTTTTTTCTCTTTACTGTCGAAACCGGTTATAACAAAGTCGATGGGAGTCAAAAATCACTTCGCTATATCCGCTATTTCCTTATAACCAACATCGGTTGACGAAGTGCAAAAGGAAATAGAAATCATGATCGCTTCGCTGTAGCCGCTATTTTGTTATAACCGACTTCGTTATAACCGGTCTCGACAGTACTGTCTGTTGCCACGGGGAATTAATTGTACATGACCCGAACGTTCCAGATCACAATCGAATGCACGCCGCGGGACGTCCTCCACGGAGTTTTCTACCTGACTTCCCAGCCCATACCGGGATTCACGCAAGCAGTACCGGACACCACGGACTCTCCGCTACACAAGACTGCCGGGAATTTTCTCGCAGGCACGTACCCAGCTTTTCGGAAGACAAACGATGCTTGGCATATTGTCTTAGTTGTAAGGACTAGACCCACCTCTAGGTGCGTCCAGTCTCGAGTATAGTGTAGCAGTGAATACGACCAACGTCGCCACCAACAGAGACGACGTTGCCACTCATTGGCACGAGCCTGGCAGCGCGTGAATTAAACAGGATGTTTACTTTTTTAGTCTCGAGACTGAACACACTTAGCAGTGCGTCCAGTCCCTAGAGTTTCAGTCTAAAGCATGTGAAAACATCAAAATCAGGAAGGAACAACAAATAGTTCTTGTATGCCGCGTGTTTGTCTGATGCATATAGACCTTTGCAAAAAGAGCTCTCTGGCCGCTGCCATTTTGCGACTCGAGCGACCATTATCAGCCAGAAATTTCTGCCAACCGCCTAAGCTGTGGAAACCCGGCCAGCGCGACTGCCCTCCTGCATTGTGCATTCGGAGTTTGCCGGCATTTCTTGAAAGTTTTTACTTTATCTGCCTGTTCAGGATGCTCTCTTCGTTTGTTTCCTGCGAAGGACGGGCAGGCTACGAGCCCTGGCACTCTTTGGTTCTCAAAATGGTAGATAACACGCGAAGGGTAACTTCGTGTGTTATCTACCATTTTGAGAACCAAGGAGTGCCAGGCTCGTAGCCTGCTCGTCCTTCGCAGGAAACAAGCGAAGAGAGCGAACGTCAAGCAGCCTGCAATGCGGGCCACTCGACGTTCTTCGAGGATAATTTCCATTCAGATAATCTCCGAAAAGTTTTCCCAGCTTTGTCCCCAATCTTCGCGAAAAAATAGCTGATAGGGCCAGACACATTCGTTTATTTGTTTGGGTGCTGTGCAAAAAGCAGCTCTTTTCAAAACGTGCCTGAAACAAGCTGGATTCCGCCCGATTGTCATGAAGGGACTGTCATCGACAAAGTATATTGTATATGCTGTGTTATTTGAGACCTTTCGCAAATCCTGTTAGGATAACGTGGCACCATGGGGTACATACAACATATGTTGTTCGATTGACGAGACTCGTTGAATTTTATGTTGTGAGCGGGGAATACCCATGCATTTCAACTAACCTGTGTGGTCAAATATTTTCGAAAGTTAAGACCTTTGATGATTGACACGGCTGAGTGTATGGTGTCGTAAAAAATCAACATAAAATGAAAAAACATTCCAGTTGCACTTGTTCTGTCGTGCATGGACTCACCAAAAATAGCTTTAATTTTTTTGTTTTTGTTTGCACAAATAGTACAGTGCTTTCTTAAAGACCTCGATAAATTCTGTTCGCCACAGAACACAAAAGAAAATGCGGCGATTCAGCCGCCACCAGCGTCCAGAATTGCGTTTACGTTGGCTGCCACAGCCCACTGACAAGAAAACCCACGGCCCAAGCAGTCGGGCAACGCTGACACACACTCTCAAAACCAGCGACGTGCGCTGTAGATCACTTCATTCGAGACTGCCGCTGGAAAGGTCTATAGAATCGAAAGTATGAAACTATCTGTGCATGGAAATGTAATGGGCGGTTGCATCACGCACCTAGTCGGGGTTCAAAAGCTTACTCAAAGTTAACTGTTGGGCTAGTTAGCTAATTATTGTGAAAACAACTAGCGCAAAGGAGAAGGACAAGTGCTTGTCCTGTTCGTGTCTTCGTCTTGTCCTTTGTGCTAATTGTTTTCAGAAAACCTGACGCAGCATAAAATTTAAACATTGCAACTGAGCCAAGAAAAAGTGACAGTATAAGTCGGGGATCTTAAATTTTCCGAGACAATTTAAATATACATTAATAAGTGCTCAAGGACACAATTTGTTTCTTTTGCATAATCCGTCTTGCCTCACCATTCTGGGTATAAAGAAAATGAACTCTGACCAGAATGCCTTTATTGCTGACTGACAGTTCCTAAAATTTCCGAAGCAGGAAGCATGACTCAGCCACTGGCAGACAACGACTGCACTGCACATGTGTGCGATCTTTTGGACCTAAACCTTGACCTCTCGTCTTCATGAACCAAAACGTAGCTGTGCAGTGAGTGTGGGCTGGGTCGCACAAGGATAGACTGCACTAACAGCCAGAGGACTTTGCACTAGTTTGCCATACAATACCGGGTGTATACTCGTGTCACAATAAGCGCCGTTCGGCTATTTTTAGAATGCTCGAGAACTAAGCAAAGGACATATCAAGCACTTGCCTAAAACTCTTAAGCCGACTTGGCTACCAAGATGCTCTCATTTGTCAGCCATGTCTCCGAACCCAGCAATACGAAGTGGTGAAGCCTACCCAACGCACAGAGTTGCTAAGCAGTGAAGCTTGTCCCACACGCGCAGGTGCAAAGCGGTGAACCTTGACGTGCACGTGCCAGTGCAAAGCGGTGAAGTCCACCCTGCCTTGCACCCCTTATGCATTTTTGCTCTTGAATCTAACAAGCTCCCGTTCCTCAGTTTTTTACAGCGAAGCTGTTATAAGCTAGGGTCTGGGAAAAAATGCGTCCTCACATGTCTTCAGAAAACCCCCATTGGTCGTGGCAAGTATAAATAAATAAAAACAAAAAGAGGGGTCCAGTATGAATAAATAAAAACAAAAAGAGGGGGCAACCAGCGTGAGTCAGCCTTCCTTGGCATTATTAGATAGTGAGACCCTGATCTCTTGTTATCATCTCAAAGCATCGTCCCCGAGGTCATCCTAGAAGTCATCCTTGAGGTCGTCTGAGAGGTCGTCCCTAGGTGTCGTCCTCGGGGTCGTCCATGAGATCGTCCTAAACTTTGTTTTCAAGGTCGTCCTTGAAGTCGTCTTTGAAGTCGTCCTTGAGGTCATTCCAGAGGTCATCCTCTAGTCATCGTCCTAAAAGTTGTTTTTGAGGTTGTCCTAGACGTCATCCTAGGACGTCGTCCTAGACGTCCTCCTAGACATCGTTTTAGAAGTCATCCTTGAGGTCGTCTGAGAGGTCGTCCTAGGCATCGTCCTCGAGGTCATCCTAGTAGTCGTCCTTGAGGTCGTCCTAAACATCGTCCTAGAAGTCATCCTAGACATCATCCTCGAGGTCGTCCTAGAAGTCGTCCTTGAGGTTGTCCTAGACGTCGTCCTCTAAGCGTCTTCCTCGAAGTCGTTCTAGAAGTCGTCCTTGAGGTAGTCCTAAATGTCGTCCTCTAGGCATCGTCCTAGGCGTCATAAAGATAACTGCTTCGCTGGTCCTCCATCTTCACTTGAAGTGGAAGGGCTTTATACAATTTTTTTAGATTAACTTTAAATTGGGGATGGGCCCTTGCTTTGTATATTTTTAGTAAATACTTTGTGGTTGTTGCCAATGTGTGGAACTAACGCTGCGGTGTATGTGTTCGTGCAGAGGAGACGTACGGGATCATGGGTGCCAACTTCCCAGCACTAGAGTTGATGGCGCTCTACACGGCGGCAGCGATGCACGACTACGACCACCCGGGCAGAACAAGCGCATTTCTGGTCTCGACATACGCACCACAGGTAGGCCTTCGCGATAGTCTCTTGGTCTTTTTTTTAAGTCATGACATTATGCTCCGCTTCATCTTGCAATGGACTGCAGCAGACGCTTAGAGTCATTGGAGCCAATCAGACGCAGAATGAATGTCACATGGCCTTCTCGTGCGGCGCAGTGGCATGACGTCACGTGATATGCTTACTGTGTTGGGTTGACTGAGATGGCTCATAGCGTATGCCGCAGTCTATTGTTAGGTAAGACAGGGTATAGAGGGAAGCTGAAGCGGTTGTCGAATTCGAAAAGTTACAAGAGTGGATGTAGGCACCTTAAAATTCATGGGGGTAAAGAGTTTTCTTTTTTTACTAGGAACAGACCATAACTTTTCATTTAAAATTTTGCCTTAACTGCTTGCTGCGCACTAAGTGCAAGAAGAAAGAGAGTGGAGAGGAAAACTAGCAATAATGACGTCAGCAGTGGTGCCAGATAAGCCTTGCTCGCCTTAACTTGTTTGACATGCCTAACGATTGTATTACGATACCTTTGTCCAATCACAGGGGCAGAGGGACTCTGCATATTGCTGTAACAGTATGTGCACATTTTATTTAAATAAAATTATGTTGGTTTGCATTTACTTCTGTTTAATTTCACTGTGGTATTCAAATTTGGAGGACATAAGCTATAAAGGTCATTACAGATTCAGTTGTTTTTTTTTAAGTGCTTCAGCTTTCTTTAAGGCTGTAGGGAGGGCAGGGCTATGACTGCTCTCAACAAGGAATAAATGATAGGAAAAACCAACCATTGCATATTTTGTGCAATCAAAGAGCACGCCTGTAAACAAGATATCTGCAAAGTGGCATGTCAACAGGATAGGTTGGTGCTTTGAGCAACGTGCTCTGGGTGGTGCATTTAGTGTCTATCGGTGACATGAAGCAACATTTGGTGAAGATCTCTGTTCATGAGATAATGAAATGTAGTTCAGTAGGATGCAGCTATAATATTATAGTGACAACTACATACATTTGATATTTGTTTCATTGCAGGTGGTCCTAATGTTTTGGTGCATCTGTTTCAATTCATTCATTGCTAATAAGTGAATGCCCAAAGCAACTAAACAAGAAGAAATATCAATAAAAATAATACTGACTAGTGTATGTACAAAGATATGTTTTCCATTGTTTCCAGGCTGTGCTGTACAACGACTCGATCGGTGCTGGAGAACTACCATGCGGCATCAGCGTGGACGCTGTTCCTCTCAGAGCCCAGGTTCAACTTCCTGATGCACTTGGACAAGGCCGAGTTTAAGCGTTTCCGCTTTCTCGTCATTGAGTGCATTCTCGCCACCGATCTCAAGAGGCATTTCGAGATTCTTGCCGAGTTCAACGCCAAGGTGAGCATGCTTGCCCCTTTCATTACGACGTCGGGCTCCACCACGGAGCACGGGGACTGGGCGGGGAAGGCGCATCGTTGTCATGTTGCAAAATGATGCGAATTCAACCCTATTTTATCTCTGTCAGGCTTTTCTATAGAGTATCATGGCATTCAAACTCACCTGGCTATTCAAGGGCAGACTTTCAGCAGAGCAATAGATGTTATTTTGCTGGTAAACTGCAACTCTGTTTCACAGAGCAGAAGTGTTACGAGGACTGTGCACTGCCAACAACCCTAAAAGTCTTCGGAATATGTGGCGGAGAATCACCTTGCGTGTTTGTAGGAGAGAACTCGAAATGTGACGGCAAAATAAATCAAATCGTTTTTAAAATAAAAATCTGCTGATCTGAGCTAGGGATAACCAGTCAGACGCTAAGATAAATTTTATCAACCTTTAGCTTCTAGTCTAAATCTCACAGTTGTTGCAGAAGGTTGGCTCTCAGAAGTCCCAATATATTCACAGAATGTCCACCAATTGTTGTGCTCTTAACTCGATGTAGTTTGACATACATCGAGTTATAATATCCTTTTGTCTCGGTTGCTAGTTCACCAGTGTATGTCTTCTGAATTATTCATTGACTGGGATCCTTTTACAATTCGTTAGTTCAAAAAGCTTGTTGCTTTCTATGTGAAATACTGTATCCGTCTGAACAATACACTAGAGGCTTGAAACCATCATGGCGGTCTTCCTGTCTCAGGCGAACGACGGAGATGCCCCAGGGATCGACTGGACCAACGAGACGGACCGTCTGCTCGTCATGGAGATGGCCATCAAGCTGGCAGACATCAATGGGCCCTGCAAGAGGCACGACATCCACGTCCAGTGGACCTACCGGATAGCCGAGGAGTTCTACGAGCAGGTAAGCGCGGGCTGTGCCCCAGACGGCTTTTTCTATGGTAGGGTGCCTGGAGGGCAGGAAAGAATGCTCCAGTACTACAGTGATGCCTCAGTAATATGGACTTTATTAATATGGGTACCCCGACATATATACAAACCTTTAAGGGACTAACTGGGAAGTACATGCATTTTTGTCTCGTTATTATGGACGTTATGGACAGTTTCGGGGAGTAACAGAGGTATCTATATTAAGGAGACATGACTGTGTTCAGTTCAGCATACTAATGCAGATATGTTTCAAAGTCCTTCATTGAAAATCTGAGTGCCTTGTTTGCCGTTTAGTAATATAGGAAAAGTCTTTCACACACACAACTCTGCAAAGACATTTTTCTGCCAGATGCAACAACGGAACGAGATCAAAGTGTGCTGTATGGGAGGTAACATTTTCATAGTATATTCATAGTATATGTATGTTTATTATTATAAACTATGTGTGTCTGTAACAAGTAACCATATAGCGTCGGGTATTTTTCACTCGCTTAGTACTGATTTTTCTCGCAAAAATAGAACATGATTGGGGCTTCCTTGAGATGGCCCTGGCCATGCAGTTCAATCTCGACGAGCACTGTACAGGCATTCGGTCATGTATCACATACTGTGTGATGCATGTTAAAGACCTCATGCTGGCAGAGGTACTGCACTGGCTAAATTCCTCTTTATAGCAGAGACACCAGACAAGCACCGGAGCTAACTGATCTCCCACTGTCTAAACAAACACACAACACGGTTACTTGTACTGTGGTGCCTGGAACGTGTCACTGTCTGGCATGTTTGCCGCAACCTATGAAGTGGTTCTGTCGTTTCCACCTGATGAAGTTCTAGGTGTCATGTTGTCGTCCCGCCACGACCCAACGGCGCCACAGCAGCGGCAGTAGATGTGGCAGACGGCACCACGATAGAACAGCACACGAAAAAACAGCACATGACAAAACAACACGGTCAAAACAGCACAGTGACAAAACGGCATGCGTCAAAACAGCACAATCAAAACAGTACAGCATCAAAACAGTGACAAAACAGCATGTGTCAAAACAGCATGCAACAAAAGCGGCACGGCTTCAAAACAATGAAGGGACAGAAGAGCACGTGCCAAAACAGCATGTGACAAAACAGCACAGTAACAAAGAGCACGCAAGTAAATGCTTGCTGTTTAGGGGGAGTTGTCTGACTCCATCAAGAATGGATTCTGGTGACTCTCATTCTGGGGTCAGCTTGATTCTAGTGAAACAGGAGCCATATGATTATATTAGAGAGAGTCCGCTGACCCTTTTTGACTTGAGCATGTGACATGCTCAAGTCAAAAGACTGACATGAGCATGTTGTAGACAAGCTTCCTAAGACCAACAACAGCACATAGAAGCATGGCACCGGAGTATTCAGTCTTCGCTCGGGTTTCAACATCCTGACCCATACCGGCCAAAGAGGATGCACCCCGTTGGGTTCAAAGCCGTACGCGAGAATCTTTCAAAGACTATGAAACGTCCTGTCCCAGCATGACACTCAGGCCCTCATTGACGCTCTTTTGGGGTGTTGCTTTTCTTACTGAATGGAAGTTATATGTAAAACAAGAGTGTGTGTCAAATAAACTATTTCTTTAGCAGTTCCACTAAACTAGGTAGTCAATTTTAAATTTAATTCTTCCATTAGATAAATAAGGTTGCTGCATTAGTACCGATATAAAATGTTACCGATTAACAGTCAATCAGTAACAAAAGACAGTAAAATATTTAACTTCATTGGCTTGGGATGAGAAGGTTTTATATTACTGAGCATGCATGAAAAGCTATAAGTATGCAATAAAATATATTGTGCAAGTAATAATATAAAGTCCTGTAAAGATAGATAATAAAATGCAACGGCAACGTTCTGCTGAACACCTTAGGAGCAAATACTGAATTTAGGCGCATGCTGCTGTAATGTGTCCTACAGCAAAAAAAAAAAACTTGCATTTACTTGAATGCTGTTTTTGTGCTGTGCCGATTCGTCGTGTGATGTATTGGCACATGCTCTTCTGTCAATCTGCTGTTTTGTCGCCATGCTCTTTTGTCGCGTGCTGTTTTGATGCATGCTATTTTGTCGCCGTGTTCTTTTAGCGCAATGCTGTTTTGACGCATGCTGTTTTGTTGCGGGCTGTTTTATCAGATGCTGTTCTGTCGCGTTCCCGTGGCAGACACCTGATCTGCTGCTGACCGCTCCTTAGCATGACTGTCCGCGGAAGCTTTGGCATCCAGTAGTTCGGAAGCCTCGATGACACTTTTGTCCTCCCCGCTTCCCAGGCGAAAATCAGTCCACTTCCAGCTGGATTATGGAACTGGTCCCAGCGGGAAGCGAGGCAGTCCAGCTGGATTCCAGCTGGACTGCCGAACCACCAGGATTGCAACATCCAACAACAGGACAACTGCGGCTTTCGTGACGTTATTAGTTGCCACTTTGGAACCACATACTTTTGAAGCATGGGCAGAAAAAATGCTCAACATACCCGTGAGACACGAGTTCCAGGCACTAACTTTTACTTTATTGGCCACATTGTGTCCATGTCGCTTTACTACAACTCTGACACTTAAAGTTTCATAGTCCAAGCGCAGCAACTGAATGGAGCATAGCAATGCGGAAGTGCAACACACCGAAACCCTAGACGGATTGCACAGCCTCTTCCGACTGCACAGTTATGATACGGACACAGAGTGTTGTGGGTATACGGATGGCAGAGACCAGGATTATTCTGAAGATAAATTAATTAATGCGTTACATACTTGTACGTGTGAAACGTCAGAGTGTAAATCAAAACAATCAGTGATGCTATGGGGTCTTCGAATGTCTCAATGCCCCTGAAGGGTTTAGACTCGGCAGAAAGTTACCAGACCAATCTACAGAAAGTTGCAGTGACCGATCTTTGTGTCCTACCGCGATTTGAAAGAAGGACAAGAGTCTCAGCTTGTTGATTCAGGAAACTGAAACTTGACAGGGATATTCTGTGGTTCCATCTCGTGGCGCGGGAGCAATACCTGTCAGTGAGATATCGGCACACCAGCAATCAGTTACTTCAGTACATATAGCACGCTAATTGGTTTTCCGGCAAGAGGCATGAACCAACCTTTTGTGGAATGCTAATTGATGTTCTGACTTTCTAATCTAATAATTTTTTACTCACTCTACTAACCATTCTTTAACTGAAAAAGGACTGTCTCCTTGTCTCAACAACGTTTTGTCGGCACAGCCATCACTTCCCCATCTAGTTTGGGGAAGTGACGTCACAAAGTGAGGGCACTCAAGTGTCAGTCTCCGGTGGGGCTCCTGTTCATTTAGAGAGCAGAGCGCCAAACTCGTGCTCTCCAGAGCATGGACTTAACACGTCCATTGAGACGGCTGAAGCGAACCTCTAAATCAGGACTGTCCTAGCCAGAATGATTCTCTCAGCCGAAACGGTACTGTCTTGGCCAGGCACGTAGCCAGGATTTTGTTTTGGGGGGGGGGGGGGGCCGCTCATTACAAAAGGCTGTATGAGGAGGAGGGGGAGAGGAGGACCTAGCAAAATGGAAGCTTTGGGAGGGGCCCGGGCCCCATGGGCCCCCCCCTGGGTACGTGCCTGGTCTTGGCAGAAACTGCACTGTCTTGTCCACAACTGAATGTCCCAGCTGAAACGGAACTGTCCGAGCCGAAACTGAGTGTCCCGGCCAAGATTGAACTATCCCAGCCAAAACTAGACTGTCCCGGCCAAAACTGGACTTTTCCGGCCGAAACTAAATGTGCCAGCCAAAAACTGGACTTTCCTGGCCAAAACGGGACTTTCCCGGCCGAAATGGGACTGTCCCGGCGGAAACTGCACTGTCCCGGCCACAACTGAATGTCCCAGCCGAAACGGGACTGTCCCGGCCGAAAATAAATGTCCCAGCCAAAACGGGACTGTCCCGGCTGAAACTTGACTTTCCTAACCAAAGCGAGAGGGACGTCTGGTCACTCTAGTCTTCCCTCCTGCCGCGTGTGTTTCAGGGTGACGAGGAAGCGACATTAGGGATGCAGGTGTCCCCGTTCATGGACCGGTGCAACCCGCAGCTAGCCAAACTCCAGGAGTCCTTCATCAATCACCTGGTGGCACCATTGTGCAATGCCTACGGGGAGGCGGGGCTTCTGCCAGGACACTGGGTCGAGGCATCGGACAGCGAGGATGAAGGTGGGCACCAGATGGCACAAGCGCAGAAGCTTCAGAGCATGTTTCCAACACCGCATATACGGAGCACAAAGTCGTCTGCTTGTTGCGCAAGGGTTGCGGTGACGTCAGAACGACGCTGAGTTCTGATTGGCTTCGATTGAAGGATAGCAGTAGACCTCAAGGCAGCTTGCTTTGAGGCCTACCCACTATTCTTCAATCAGAGCCAATCGGAGCTCGGCGTTCTGACGTCACCACAACCAATGCAAAAAGAAGCAGACGAACTTGCGCTCCGCATGGTCACTGACAAGATAAGAATTGCAGGGCATCTATTTCGAACGCCTGACCTTCAATATCGAAGGTAGGAAGCTTGCACTGGAGGTGGGACAACTGGAACTCCTGCTGTTTTCATCCTGTCAGTGACCATGAAATAATCAAAGGCCATGCAGTAGAATCTTGACGTCATCGCAGCGAGATCGAGCGCAGGCGCAAAGTGGGCACGAATGTTGCGTCAGCGTTCAGCTGGTCCTCGAGTTCACTCGGTGCTTCGAAGGAAGCTCGGCGTCAGGCTTGGGCTCAATAGACCGATCTCACCAAGCGTTCCAGGCATGCTTGACGCCGCCATAACTGTAGTTCGTAGGAGGCAGACGCCAGTTCACGAGAGAGCTCATGCACGCCTCGTGCTCTGCTCGCGCAGACCACCAGCAGGGTTGTCGCGCGTGCAGAAAGACTACAGCTCCCACGATGCATGTCGGCAGCGGTGGCGTACTCAAACTAGATGGTGAGATCGGTCTATTGCCGAGTTGACATCATCCGAGCGTGATGACACTATGTGGAGGTAGATGCATGTGGCTGTTCACTGGCTTTGATTATTCTAGGTGATGTTGGCTGCAGTCTCATGCACCATGCTTGAACTCTTGCTCTCATTTGACTGTAGTGTTCTCGTATTACAGTTAAGTGCAAGGACTTTCACTGTGCATCTCAGAATTAGGTGAGCAAGGAGCAGCGCTATGGGGTAATGCAACTGTCACAGTCGCTAAACTCTTCAAAAAGAGGAAAATGAAATCGGCCCTTTTTTTCGTTTCACTTCATTTAGGTGAAACAGATAATCTTCAGCACCAAGGAAAAAGGCTCGCTGGCCTGACAAGGCTTTGGTGTAACTTTGTAAAAGCAGTACAATAATAGTTTCTGTATACTGTTGACAGGAGAGTAGACAATGTATATAAGGCTTTTATGACAACAATGTAACTGCAATAAAACAAGGACATGATAATAACAATGGTGCCATATAAAGAAAGGTGGCATAGAGTAAAGATCAGTTCAAGTTCTGTTTTTTCTTTAGTTCTTTATTTTGTTCTATTTTCTGGGTATGTGTCATTAAAGTCTCTTTCAATACACACATGAACTAACCCAGTGGGATACTAGATGTGATGAAGGTGTGAAGGCATATAGCAGCAAGAGGCTTCTGGCTTATTATGGTTTTATGTTTACATGTATGCATGTTTGTATACTTTCTACAATAGCCAGTTTAGAAAGTTCAAATAAAATGTCCATTTCAAGTTGTTTTTTACTCTTCTGGTGTCCAACTGTAGATGTTAACAGTAAGTAGCAAACACCACTGCATCGATTTTCCTTAACTTCATTTTCAGGATTAAGCCTTTTAATTTAGATGATGATATAAATAGCTCATTCTATTATTATGGTCACCTAGCTTCTTAAGTTGAAACATTTTACTATTTGCTTTATATTTTACTAGTTTACTAGGGCTGGCCTTTTGTCATGAATGATGAGAGCAGAGGTTCTTAGATTTTGTCTAAACTGTTTTGTTTACCGTTAAAACACCACCTTGAAATGAAACATCCATCTGCACCATGAGAAAAGGTATTATTTCTTTTGTCATCTTCTTCCCCTCCTAGACAGCACATTAGAAGTTGTTTTTTTTTACTGCAGCAGTTTAAAAGACCATAGTCTTTATTCTTGTTCATGACAGTGAGAAGACTTGCAGTCTGATTGTTCTTTTCATCATAATGAACAAGAGTAAAAACTGTGTTCTCAAAACGGATTTTTTTTTAAACTTTAGGTTTTGTTTTGATTGGGCATTAAAAAGCTAATGCATTGAGATACTGTAGGTACCCTCTCCATTTTAGCAGAGCAAATGCTGGAGAGGAGGCAAGTGGAGAGGAGGAAACAACCAATCATAGTGAGCAGAGAATGTTGTTGGAAGAGCTTGTCCTGCTTTTCTAAACCTGCAACAAACTACAGATGCTAATTTCACAAACTGGGTATACTCTTATCGCTGGAAGTTTCTGATGACTGTTGCCAAGGTGGGTGATGGCGGCATCATACTTTTCCGAGACTTTGACGCGACCGGGTCGTCCTTGTTCAGGTGTTCCAGACAAGATGGAGTCTCAAACGGGCAGAGACACAGAAGACGACGCAGAAGGCGAAACATCTGCAAGCGGTAAGTCTGGTCTTGGCAACCCTGTGCATAGGTCTCCTAATGCATTGGCTTTCAGTTTTTGTTAATGATGGCCTTTCTGTGATGAGTCACAAATGCAAGAGCAGGGAGTGGAACGCAGCATGCATGCTTTCAAGGTGCGGCTAAAGCTGACGCTGCTTGCTTCAGGTCAAAATTTACCGCGAAAATGACGAGGATGTGTCCATGTCGCAATGAGTGCCTATTCGCTACTTTTAAAATGTTTGAAAGCTGGAAAGAGAGCATACCTAGCACCCACTCCAAACTTTCAAGCCTACCTCACTAACTGAGGTGCTGCTCCTCATCAGCCGCCTCACCAAGCGCTCTTGTGCAAAGCGGTGAATCCCACCCCATCATGTGCTCCTTGTGCTAATTTCGATTATTTCCAAATTTTCATTAAACACTTGCTCGGTATTTTATGGTAAATGTTTAAGAATTACTAAAGGTTAATTGGGTGAGCGTGAGAAAACATTTTGCAGTGTGTCAAGCAGTGAGCAAAAATTGTTACTTAATGTAGAAAGCTGAAGCTGCACCTGAATGTAAGGCCATTGCTGACAATAGGGTGTGAAAGTTTCAATATCTCCTCTAATCTATATTGAGAGCTCAGAGCAGTTCACAAAAACTGCCTATGAAATTTATTATGAGAGTCTGATTAGCCATTTATTGTATATATGAATATTAATTACTTCTAATTTATTTATTCTTTTTATTTAAAATTTTTATTAAGATTCTATTATGGTCTGGAACTTTCACACATTATAATCACAGCTCGCATTACCTTAAGGGAGAGTCGGAGGTTTCCTAAACATATGATGGTTTATTTCTACAGTGATTAAACTCCTGTAAATTGCTTTTGTGACACTATGTGCATTGAGAAAGCCATCTCATCACAACATGTTTCAGTAGTAGTAAATCAGTCTATGAGCACATTACGACATATATGGATGCATGCCAATATTGTAATTGATGCACATAGAGACTTTCTGAAAGGTCAACCTCCAGAAGCATTGCTTTCTGAAAAGCTTAAATGACAGCACCTATCACTTTCAAAACTCAAGCTACTCACTTCAAATCTCTAATGTAGTACTAAAATACTAGCAATATTATCGGCAGCTTCTTCAAATGCAATTTGCTATCATCAGTAACAAGTTTTTGTATGGTCGCTAGTACTATATTTTAATGGAACAGAGTGGCACTATTTTAGCCTATTGCTATACAGTGATGTCTCGTTAGTGATATGGATACCTCCGTTCCCCCAAGAAATCCTCCACAATGTGAGTTGTCCATTATAACAAGAAACGAATTCCCGTAATTTCCTAGTTTACCCTGGAAATGGTGTCCACATAGCGGGGTATCCATATTACCAGGGTCCATGTTGACGATGCATGACTGTATTAGTAATTGGTCAATAGGCTAATGTTTCCAGTAATTCAAAAACACATTTATTCAATTTTAGAGAGGCCAATTATTGACATCCAGTTCAACTAAATTATTGTCACTATAGTTCAATTAAAAAATTGGCACCAGTTCAATTTTACTTTTTCCAAGACGTCAAGCATGCCCAGTCTCCAATGTAACACGTCAGGTAGCGCTCGTCGGTACCGTGTTGTGCAGTGCTGGCAGTGTTTCTTTGCAGCAGTAACATTCCCACGTTGCCCCTCCCTTCAAGTTGCTTATCCGATCCCGCTGTGTCCAAATCCATGACTTTCTCTCTCTTTCTCTCTCTCTCTCTTTGAAATGTGCCCTGAGTGTCGTAGTTGTTTTCTAGTTGCCCGTAGTCATTTTCATGTTGTGGCTTTCTCATCAGATGGTGGGGGTATGCGCTTCTACAGTTTGAAGGCAATAGCATGGTGTGGTACGTAAATGCCTCGCTACTTTACCAACGGTGGCACAGTAGCACTGCAGCTTTCTTCTGCCTTAATTATCCTCCTGCCCCCTTTTTCCGCCATTTTTACTTCCCAGCCATCAGTGCTCACCCCAACCCTCCCCCCTAACCCTCTTGGTACCTCCATTATAACTGTGGTAATGAGCATTCATTATTGTTGACGTTCCTTAATGACTGCATCTACGCTGCAGCCCAGATGGAATCGGTGCACTAATTGCGTCGTCAAGCTCTGATGACATGACCTGCTCATCTTCCAGATAAAACTAGGAGCAAGGACAAAATTGTTTTAGAGTAAGTCAAGGGCCAAAGTTTTAGGGATGTCTGGAAAAATTTAGGCCAGGTTTCTTTGCAAGATTGACACCAGTTTCTTCCAGAAATATGCGCGCCAGACTAGCACTTTTGCCCAAAACATGGAGTGACATTAGCATATATTCCTCTGCTAAAATTAGAGTATCATATTTGGCTACAGCTTAAACATTTTCAGGGTCTCAGGTTAATTCTGACATGCTCCAAGAGTCGGGATTAATGTGCTCCTGAGCTAATTGTAAACACTTCTTGCTCTTCAAAGAAACTTGGTAGAGTTCCGTCCCTGATTCAGTCACTCGTGTCAGGGTCTTGCACTGGCAATTATCACTATATTTTCATAGCTAAACCGCTATTTTACGTTGCTTGTTTGTTACAAATAATATGGTCAAGCAAATATGCACAAATTAGGCTCCTGGTTATGCGGCTTCTCTGCATCAAATGCACCATTTGGGTGAAGCGGGCCATTCAGGAAGGCAAAAATGATGGCAACTCTTCTGCTTTCAATTGAAGGGAGTAACATAGCGTTAATAACGGTACATTAGATGTGCTTTTTTGTTGTTGTGTTTTTAAAGAAATAATAATTCTATAAGTTTTTTTTTACATATTAGGCATTTTATAACTTATCATTTATTGACAATGCCCACAGACAATCACCCTAAGATCACCTCATATTCCACAAGAATGTGACTGAAGCGATTTCAGTTTCTACTACGGCGCTATACAATTTCCTTTTGATTTCAGCTATGTTCTTAAAATATACTTATCTTCACACTGGGAAGATTATTAGGCTTTGGTTTTGATGGTTTCTACTAGCCTTGTCATGCTGTAGTTTTCAAAAGTAACATTCATATAAACAATAATAAGGCTAAGCAAAGTTGTAGAACTGTTTTCAGTGTTCCATTAGCATTTAAAAAGTGACTGAAAGGGATAATGTGCCTACAATTTGGTCCAAAGTCCCCCCCTTCCCCAAGCTAGTGCAAAGAAAGCCTTGGCTGCTACCCTTTTACTTTGAGCTGTTAATTTATCCAGCATATTAGACAGCTGTGAGGTTCCCCTTCTGCCTGACTGCACACCACACCACCTGCAAGCCTCACGCCCTTGCATAGAACACACAACACGGTGTGTCGCGGAGTTTATGCGATGCGTCCGTGGCACCAGTGTTTCTGCACTACTGCACTGCATCTGTGTTCACTGTGTGTCATGCTTCATGAGCGTCGCCTTGGTCAGTAGGGACTAGATCGAACTGGCTCATTACCAAGACTTTCAGAATAGTCGTTGTATTGTTACAATGGTGGCAGATTAGAGCGGCCTTGTTTGTATGATTGCTATTCAATCTGACTCCAAAATTACATAACTATACCGTAATCTTGTATACCTATAGTAAGTGACATGATGATAACAGTAGGAAGGTGTTGGAGTTGCCCCACCTTTAGTGCGAGCTTCCTACCTTGTATAACACTTCGCTTACCTGTGAGCTTCGACCGTGCACGCGGAGCCAAAGCACAGTGGAGAATGACGAGCGTGCGTTGGAGGCTGATGATCTAAAGGAGCAGCCCTGCCATTCTCATTGTCAGTGACTTTGTAAAATGAAAATGTCTCCTCCTCGGCTTAGCGGTGCAACAGAACAGAGCCACAATTTTATAAGAGCCGTTGTTTTGTTGTTGTTGCTGTTGTTTTTTGTCTTTTAGGGCTTAATAGAATTGAATCATCTTCCGAAGTTTCAACTTTTCTAAATTTGCATGCACGAACCTTCTTGGAAGGAGGGCTTTCCCCCTGTGCGCCTCCGCATAGTGGGAAAGCGGCACTGACGACGCGAGCGTTGCTTCCCCGCAGCTCTCATGTGGTAAAGGAGAAGCCCTCTTTATGGAGCTTGAGTCCTAAAAATTTTTAAATTGTTTTTTTTTTTGTTTTTTTTTTAGAAACATTCGAAGCGATTTTAAAACGCCCTACTCTTCCGACGATCAAAGGGACCCCTTTGTTTGATTGTTATGTTATTTTATTTTGATCGAATTATAATTCAAAATGAATGAAAACAGTAAAATATGTGGGAAGAAATGGTCCAACATAAAGACATTCGAAGGACCTCTTAAAATATGTTCCTTGCTAGAATGTGTCCGCGAGTCTCTGATCTTGCGTAATGTAGATTTTGTGAAAATGTTAGATCCAAGCAACACACAGTTGAATAGGAGCATCATGTTTGTTTCTGTTGGAAAACTAACGCATATTGCCGTTTTTGACGTTGAATGTGCACGAGACATCTTTCATTCAATTCCTGTCCCTAACGCTTTTGAGCGCAGACGCACTGCACTTTCGTAACATGTTTGGTGACATCTAAATGTGCTCCGTAACAAAGATATAAAATCTTCCCACTTCAACAGTCAAGGACGCACAACCCAGATTTAGAACTTCTAGTGTTGTCACTTTTTCGAGCAAACTTAAACAATTGAAACGTGTTTCCATTGGGTAAATAATGTGCAGGTGTATGTAAAATCATGGTTGTGTTAAGACAAAACATTTTGACATACATCGCCGCTCGAATATTTTAGTTAATTTCGACTGTAGCTTGAGTAAAAAATAAACGATGTTTGATTAGAGCAATGTCTCGTTATATGTATACCTCCGTTACCCCCCCCCCCCCTCAGAAAAACGAAAAAGAATCTTCATTATTTGAATTGTTTATAATACTGAGGAAAAAATGCATGTATTCACCCAGTGCATCCCCAGATACTCTGTTTATAGCGCAGGGTATTCATATTAAAGGGGTCCATATTAACAAGACGTAACTGCACCTAACTGTACAGGCTAAACTACATGGTTCGATCGAAAAATTAAACCTGGATTTTCCGCCCACTTTAATGTACTACGCAAGGCAAATTGCTGAAACTCTTTGAGAGTTTCGGCGGCAATAGAATGCAAAATTTGAGGACACAATGGTACCCGAATCGAAAGGTGCAAGAAGAAAACAAAAGTGAGCGGACGTCCACTTAAAGGGGGACACTGCCCCAAAAAGTGAATTTTTGAACCACTTGTCTGATTTAAATTATATTTAATTTACAGGGCTTGTTTCTGTTAATATTGAGAACATTTCTGCCAGATTTCGTTAACCTGAGTAAAGTACAAAACAAATTGCAAACGTTCAAATATGAAAGTGGGCATGTCTGCGTAGGAAAAATATTGTTTTGAAATTACTTATAAACTTGTCGTTTTCAAGTGTTATATTGCATTAGCACAGTTCAGAGCAGATAGCTATGGAGCTATATTTCTATGTTATACTATCTTTCATGACAAAAAAGCCACATAAACACAAATACAGTGTTTTAGATTTCCATCTTTTGTCCAAAAAGTTTAGTTCTTGAGCATGAAAAATGACAAAAATAAAAAAATACAAGCTCATAGCTATCTTCCCCTTAAAATTTCACCTCAGACAAACTCATAAAAGGGAATCCAGGTTAAGTAATAACATTTTCCTAAAGTGAAATTTATGCCAAAAAGTGGAATGGAGAAAAATGCGTTCAGTGTGCTCCAACCTCTACCTTTTCTTTAGCATCTGTAGACCGAAAATAATTTATAAAAAATTAACTATGCAGTTTAAACTAATGAAACTTCCTGGAAATACCCTTTAGATGTTGGTGCATGTAAATATTACATTTTTCAAAATCAACTTTTTTTGCACAAATTGTTTTTTCTGGGTAGTGTCCCCCTTAAGCTTAATGTTCGTCAAACCAAGAAATGTTGCTGTGAGCACCTGTAGCATTTATTTCAGTGAAAAAGGACACTCGTCAGCAAGAAAGGAAGTAGTGTCATCTTCCTTGCTGACAAATTTAGGTTTCACCGAATAAATGCTGCAGTTAATGAGAATACGCCATTATACCATAATTGCGTTGGCTGCGGAGCGATAATAAGATGCTGACTCGGGCAAAAAATGCTGAGTGACTGGGCTGTGGCTGCATGTGCAACCGACGTCTGGTATATCACCAAAAAAAAAGAGCCAATGCGCATGCTTAGTACGCGTTCCACAGCCCTCTGGACAAAGCATGAAGCGCGCATAACACGATTACTGAAATGACTCATAGATGTTTGCAAGCCTCTGGATCTTACTTGTGACAGGCGCAGATCGTCTGTCGCTGTCAGCTTAGGAGATGCAGGACGTGACCTAACGTGTTCACACATCCTGCTTCACGATTCATTCTTTGGCGTTCTTATCGGCTAATGACGCGATCTGATTGGCTCTGGACTGATAATAATTGATGCACAGGCTGCGCCACGCCCTGCCTTTCTTAAGTTGTCAGTGACCATGGATGGATGGATCGATGCTGATGGCTGCACCCTTTGTAACGGGCGGTGGCTTGCGCTACCTAGACTAGAAATTAAAAACCAAAAATATGATTCCTTCTTTCGCCCTTCTAAGCCAATTTGCTTCCCCTCTGCAATTTTGTAACTATCACCAGGCGGGGTGGGATATCACCAGGATGACCTTTGGTGATATATAACCTGGCGCCTAGACTAAACATCTGTTATTCATGTGTCCAGCTTGTTTTCCACAGAGCTCGATGTTTATCCAACACAAGGCCTGTGAATTGGAGTCTTTCCGTGATTTTCTTCGATCAAACGCGCGGCAAAGATTCGACACGAGTGCTGCGTCAGCCGTTCGACTGACGCAGCGTTCAGCTATCTATTTCAGCTGAGCGGTTCATCAGAACCACAAACAAATAATTCATGTTGTAAATCCCCACGAGTTTAGTCCCCAAGTTAGCCGCTAGGGGCGCGACGGATGAATATCCTCACCAATAGTAAGTGCTGGCCCGTGTGTGCACGCGTCGCCCACTCTTGCCTCCCTCCCCGAAGGTCGACCGTGGAAGAGGCCCAGTCAGCAGCTTCAGCCACGGAAGGTGAGCTGCCTCCAGACCAAGCACCTCCAGGACAACTACGAGCACTGGGTGAACATCCTGAAGGAAGAGAACCGTCTCAAAGAGGCGGCCCAGCAGCAGGGGGCCACGTCGCCCAGGACGGCCGCCGTGGACGACGACGGACCCGACGACGCCGAGGACTCCGACGGCGCCGACGAGGACGACGACGACGACGACGACGAAGAAGACGACGATGACATCGTGGTCGCCGGCGGCGCCGACGACGCCCGGGGTCCCCGCTGCAGGAGGAGATGGAGACCATCCAGGAGGTCGAGGAAGGGGCACTGCCGTCGCAGGGGAGGAGGCACAGGCTCAGCCAAGACGTCGCCATGCGTGAGTCCAGGTCGCGCTGACTCCCGCTCGGGCCGCGCATCGCAACCCCGGGTCACTTGCACTATGGTCGGTTCAAAGTTAAGAATACGGGACAATTGCTCCTCCGACAAAGCTCTCTGCTTGCCTCGATGGGTGGGTTTTCTCCTCTCTACTGGCCTCCTCTCCAGCATTCGCTCTGCTAAATGTGAAACGAGTGGCGCTCTTTCTGGGAGTATCTTGTCCTGCTATTCTCAACCTGCTAGAGACTATATAGTTGAAAGTCTCGTTTCTCTGTATCGTCGTTTAGCGAGGCATGAAGTTGGGCTAGTTAGAAAATCTTGGTACATGTTCGCTTTTGCGCTGGTGTATCTTTTTTAGAAAGTCGTGGTTTAGCCGCTAGACAGTTCTAGTTCGTGCCGTAGCTTTCGACACGCACTGGGGCATTCCGCACGTTTTTATGCGCGTTTTAATTTGATATTTTGTATTGTTGCAGATGACACAACTTGTTGATTTACTGTTGGTATTCTCTCACATCCGTCCCACATCTTTTCCTCTTTTGTCCCTTCCTTCCCTGAAAGTCTCGATCGCCTTAGAGTAAATAAATATGTATACAGTTGCTCTAGATGCCCTCAGCCAACATCGCGCTGACGAGATAAGGCCTCGGCACTCCTACCGTAAGGTCACAGGAAGTGGGTGACGTCACTGAAAAAACGCCAATGCCTTGACAATAAAAATGATTTTTCGCCTTTTTTTTATTTTTTACTGCACGATGCGAGAATGGATAATGACTTTAAACTTTGTGCAAACCAAGGCCCACTTCTTTTATGCTTAAATCTGATTGATGCTTCATAGCAACAATGAACTTTGTTACCTTAGAAGGGTATGTACTCTAAAAAAGCCTGACGGACAAGTTAAGGATCGACAGAACACCACAGAGCGCTACTTGCAACTGAAGTTTAATATTATTCAACTTCATTTGCAAGTAGCACTTTGTGGTGTTCGTCGTTCGTTAAGTTGTCTGTCATCTTTTAGCGCTTTTATTGTATACAATTTGTTACCTTACATTTTCTAGTTTGTGTTCTTGGAGTATTTCTTTTGTGCCGCTTTTTTCCAGAATTTTTATCTACGAACAACACTCTAAGAATGTCCGTGCATCTAATTTCCTGCCAATCAAAAACAGAGCCAATCACTTCGATCTACAGGGGAGCACTGCGGTTGACTGGGCCGGAGAAAACGTGTATGAAAATATTAAGACTGGTATACGACAATTGCGACACCGAGCATAATGCGGAGGTGTAAAACGCCATGCATTATACACGGCAAACCTTAAAAGGACACTGACACCCCCCCCCCTCTCCCCCCCAAAAAAAAAAAAGAAAATTTTTTTCTTGTTAGTCGATTTTGTGTAATGTCCGAAGACTACACAATTAGTATTTCGCTACAGTGTCAGGTATATTTTTAATAAAGTCAAAATACGCAACTGCTCGAAACCGAAACTGGACTGGGGAGGAAGAAGAAATATTGGGAGAGAACATGTGCAACTTTTTTTTAATCAACGTATTTGCTATTTTTTTTTGAAGCAGCAAAAAATGGGTATCATATTTTTTTTTCTATTTTTAGTATTGAGAATGTGCCTTCGATGACCCGTGACTTTGATTTTTTTTGGTGGTTGTGTCTGAACCATAGAAAACGGCACGTGACCACTGGAAAAGAGAGTGAGCGCGACTCAAACCGGCCAGTTCTCGATCGGCGGTTTTCGGGTGGAAAGAAAACTAATTTCGAGCCACAAATCAATGTTCTGGGTAGTTTGGCTCTCATATGTCATGTACAAATAAAAACCTTGGCCACCATAAACGGCCCTTTAATGTTTGGTGGCAACTTTCACAGCTTTGTCATCTGCCGAGCTCTCTCTCTCTCTCTCTCTCTCTCTTTCTTTCTTTCTATCTGCGACTTCAACACACTCTCAGAAATAGGGGGTTTAGTATTTACACCCCCCTTGTCCCGTATATAACACCCCAAAAACTACAATTCGACCTTCAGTCTACTGACCTCAAACCGACGATACCAGCTTTCACGAGCGCCTTGATAGTCGAGTGATACAACTTATTAAAATAGCTAATGTATGCATTAAAGATTACAGAAAAACACTCGACGTTTTATTAACCCTGCTGCAAAACCTCAATATTTTTTTGTTTTGTTTTTTAGCTTGAGAGGTACATTATTTAGTTATTTATACACACAGCCATCAAGCCGCTCATAAAAGTTGGTGTCATCAGTTCGGAATCAGTGGACGGAACATCGAAATGTAACTTTGGAGTGTTATAAAACATGGGACAAGGGGTTCAAGTACTACACCCCCTATTTCTGAGAGTGCGGTGTGCATTTAATCGGCACTTCCGCGTTGCAAGGCCGTACTACAGAAAGTTGGGACGTCACCTAGACGAAAGCCATGGGGTGCACAAATTGAACACGAGTCAGCCGAGCGCCGAGGCAGTACTCGTGTTCAATCAGGAACCCTCGTTCGTCTTCTTGAGGTGACGCCGAAAATTCAGTATTACGGCTTTGTTATCTCGGCGGTGTCGGTTAAGTTCCGTTCCTCCGTTTTACATTTTCGTCCCCAGGCTGCGCTAGTTTTCGCTGCACACTTGGATGGGCGCGCTAGCTCCGCGCTTTTCTCCTTCACGTCTTTTCCGCTGGACGGCGCCTCCTCCTATGGAGTTGACGAATAGGCCGCAGATATTCGAGAGTTATAGAACAGGGGGCCGGAACACTTTGGGTCCATCGAGCAGCTTGGGGCGTCGCACTGCGCATGCGCAAAAGTTATGCGCATGCTGTCTGCGACGCCGCCAAGCTCCTCGTCGTGGGACCCAAAGAGTCGGGGCTCCCTGTTCTAAAACTCTCTATTGACTCTTTGAGTGTATTGCGGAAAAGATATCGTGCTGGCTTTCTTCTTTTGTGTGTGTATTATTATTATTCTAATTATTCGTTTTGTTAGAGTGTAGCACTTTGCGGCACTTGTGTCCCTGTCTGTCCCGTGTGCCTTCCTTGCCGAGGACGTGCATGGTCCTGCTACTGTGCTTGGGACGCGTCTCCGACTGCCGTGTTTGGCGTCCTATTCCGCCCAAGCATCGAGAGTGGTTCCCAAGTGACAACAGATGACGTCACAAAAGCCGGAGTGTTACGCTGTCGGATGCCATGATCCTGGTGGTTGGTCGTAGAAGTCCCGGCAAAAAGCACGAGCAAACGCGAGTGTCGCTGGCGTCGCAGCGTCTCAACTGTTGGCTGCCGAAGCTTCCATGGACTGTGAAGCTGGAAAGTGACCGGCAGCAGAACAGGCGTCTGCTACAGTCCACCACCGCAGCTGTGACACCGCCAGGATCGCGGTCGGCGACAGCGTGACACTTGTATGACGTCATCAGGTGGAAATCGAGGGACCACTTGTTGGACGTGGTGAACAGACCAGTCGGAGACGCGTTCACCGCATCCAGCGGCGGAGGTTTAACGTCCGGCCTTTGCCCTTGTCCCAGTCAGGAAGCTGCTAGCAGTGCTGCGAGGACGCAGGGCGGTGCGAAGACGCTTGCTGCCGTCGACGACGCTGTTGTTTCTGGTGCGTCACTTCCGCGTCCACTTCCGCCGTCACCGCTGCGAGAAGGGCAGCGTCCCGGGGCGAACCACGGTCTAGCCGGGCGGGCCGGCCCCGGTACCTGACGCTGCGCTTCTGGAAACGAGGCAACAACACCTGAGCCCGGAGCCGGGGCTCTCGAAACAACAGCTTCTGGCGACAATCATCATATCAAGGGCAGCGGGGACCGCCTCCCCGCTTTGGGCCGCGCCCCGGCGGTGGCTCCACGGGCGCGTCTTCTGTGCAACGTGGCTCCGTCGGTCTGGGGCGGACGGGCGCGATCTCCAGCTCTGGCGACCAAGATGGCGGACGGGGGCTCGAAACAAAGATGGCCAAGGGGGCTGGAAACAAAGATGGCAGACAGAAGTTTGAACCTAAGATGGCAGAAGGGGGTGTGGAACAAAGATAGTAGATGGTGACTCGCAACAAAGATGACGGAGGGGGTTTAAAACAAAGATGGCGGACGGGGATCCGAAAGAAAGATGGCGGAGGCGGTTTCAAAGAAAGATGGCGGAGGGAGGTGTAAACAAATATGGCGGACAGGGACTTGAAGCAAAGATGGCATACGGGGGTTTGAAACAAAGATGGCAGATGGTGGCTGGAAACTAACATGACTTAAAAAGGTTTGAAACAAACATTGCAGATGGGGGCTCAAAACGAAAATGGCGGAGGGGACTGGAGATAATGACGTCAGATGGGGACCTGGAAGAGATAGCAGATGGTGACTCGAAACAAAAAATGGGGGAGGGGAGTTTGAAACAAAGATGGCGGACGGGAGCTCGGAACAAAGATGGCGGATGCTCTTTCGATCATCACAAAATATGCGTGACTATAACGTGATGTAGGTTCTTATGCAACGCTTTGACTCCCTTTCAAGGTACTCATTTCCAGAGCTGGGTACCATGTACGCCCCGAGGGTATACAAATTTGCACACCGCTACTAGTACGTTATTACGGGTGCATGAGAACCTGTTTGGTCCTTTGAAATAACACTCCATCACGTTCGCATGACAGTTATCTTCCGCCTTCAGATTTGAATTGCAGTTATCTCACGAGACCCCAACATTCGCAGTACTAGTTTACCTAACTACTCGTCTGGCCTAGAGCCACGAAATTAGATACGCTTGGAGCACCTGCACTCCGTTCCTCTACATTCTTGTTTACGCTGCCATTTTGGCACCTAGTGCAGAGCGGACGCTACTGAGATCCTCTTTCATACGTGCCATGACGCAGCATTGGCAGTCGCCATTAATCGGACGCGATGCTTGCGTGATTGATCCGAATCCTCTCAAACGCGTGACGTCACACTCTGTGATTCAGAATACATGCTTCAGAAAGGCACGTGACCAAGCAATGGCGGACAGGCGTCGGTGCTCTGAGGTAGCATTAGTGGCACTATTGGTAATGTCACGATTAGCACGTGGGACCTGCCTGCCTCTATATCTGTGCCGTGGAAGTTAGAGTTGGCTACTAGACCCTTTTCCGCAGAAGCAACACTGGCAGTCGCCACCGAACGGAGGATCCATTCTCCCACGGAGACACTCGGTCGTACTGCTCAGAGTAGGACCAAGCAATGGGGGACAGGGATCTTGATCGTGATTAGAACCTTTTGTATTTTTACGAGAAAATGGTTTCGTAAGTGGCCGAATTAAGGCAATGGCGTTTTGCTCCGTCGAGAACTGTTTCAGCGTTTCTGGGGGCGCAAAACCGTTTCCTGCGATTCCAGATGAGGCATCAAACGAGTGTTTGCGCACGTTCCTTCAAAGCAGGAACGAAAGCTCGTTCTAGCTCGTTCCGTCTCAATGTCGGAACGAATTCCCGTTAAAAGTTCCAGTGGCTCGAAAGGAGCGCGTTCCCTCTGCATTCCTAATATTGGAACGTGTCGTTACTTTAACCTTACATTTGCATATTTTAAGGAAATATTGCGCCGCATATACCGTCGATATATAATAAGTCGAGCAAGTGAAAATATTCACATCAAACTACGTGTCGTGTCGGCCACGATCCCATTGGTTCCAGTTCTTTGATTTCGACTATCTGTCGGACACTTTCTCGTCCCTTGAAGTCGGTCGTTGAAATTGTTGCCAATGAAAAGTCTAAATGCCTACTAAATTCGGGTAAAATTGCAGATATAGAGACAAAGAAAAAGAAACGCCGTTCCTTCTGCTGTTCCCTCAAAAATCTACTGAGATCTCTTTTCAGTTCCACCGACGCAAGATGGAACAGCGGCGTTCCTCCGGTCCTTCGTAGAAGAACGCGTTCCACGAACGCCATTCCGTGCAACACTGCTGGCAACAGTGATTTTAAGCGAGAGGATGGCTCAAGTGCCGTTACCCTGAAGCCAGCTATTCAGTGACTCTAGTCTGTCCTAAATATTTTTGAAGGATATATAGCAAACGGCACGATGACTTTGCCTAATAAAAAAGTAAATTTAAAGTAGGCCGTTTCCTGCAGGGAGTTACTTTGGGTAACCCAAGGTTGGACGTTTGAGATGTAAGTTATCATTTCATCTCATCTGTCATTTAAGCGTACGGCCAGCTTTGTGTCCCGCTTTCGCAGCCCTCTCTAGATCGATGCTTGAGACTGTGGAACATCGCTCTTCCAGTTAAGCCCAACACCCAGCCATGCACTAATTAAACTTAGAATGCACCGCCATAAACACCACGCATCACGTTCTTGTTTTCAAGCGGTATAGCCATAGTATATCAAGCTTGTAGCCTTCACCATTGTTGTTGTTGTTACGAATTGTTAATGAAGCCGAAACTAAGTATCGGTTCACTCACTATTATTTTTCTTTCTAAATATATAATGGGTCGGCGGAACTCCCGTCAGAGCTCGTCCATAATACTCACACGTCAGGGATTCTTGAAACGCCATAACTTTCCCACTAGGATGATGAGTCATGGGGTCGTGTTGTGATAGCATTTATTTTTAGGCGTTCTTCTCGTTGACGAAGCGGTAAACGGGACTCAACCCGGGGAAACCATTGCAAGAACACCGTCTTGTCAGTCTTAAAGTCATAAACTGCACTATGCCTCTGAACTGAGCCATCGCCAGCTGTCAACAGCATCCGTCGATTGCGCCTGACGGGCCATCCTGCGTGCAGGGGGACCTATGTGAGCCGGCAAAGCTTGCAGGTGTGTGGCACCTGTAAATTACCTGGCAAAGGTAGCCCATATGTTTTGGTCGTTTCAAACCGATATGGCAAGACGCGAAGGGTGTCTGTTCACGGACACCGTGCTCCGTCGGTTTGCGTTGCTATTTCACACCTTGAGCAGTTCGGACCAGAGTACTTATTTTCACTTTAACTCGTAGGCGCAGTCAGAGACTAGAAGACGCCCACATGCGTGCTAAAAGTGCAAAGCAATGGCACTTTCAACGTTTGTATTGATGAGCCGGCGATAACCCCCTCCCCCGTCACGAATACGACAAACGCCGTGACGACGCGCTTTTGAACGCGGCTTGATTGATGCCATCAACTCCTGCAGCGTCGGCTGCGCTCCGAGTTATACCGAAGCGACTATAGACCATTCTAATTGCTTGCCTTCTGCACGCTGCCATCTTTGACTACTGGGCTGTGGAGCGCGTTCTGGGCATGCGCATCTCTCTTGCGGAATATCAGACACCGCGTATGCGTCCATAGCCCAGTGGCTCAGCGTTTTATGGCCTGGGTGATAAGCGCTGGAAAGGTGCCTATCAGCCAATCTGGAAAGACATCTTGACGTCACAACCGCCCGACATTCGACCTTGCTGCCCTTGCTTCACCGATGGTCCCACGGAGAAACGTCACCGCGTGCCGGCCATCTCCGGAAGACACGGGTCCTCAAGACCGGTGGTTTGATGTCGACATCCGGGCTTCTGTTAATGGTGTGGGTCTCACTGCGCGTCGCCGGTTGCCGTTGGCAGTTGGTGACGGCTTCATCTGAAGTTGACAGCTCGCCGACGTCGGGTATGGGGTGGGCGTCGGTGGACCATCAGGGTGAGGTCGCCGGGAAAAAGCTGGCGACGGTTTTTGCTCGAAGCAGCAGCAGGGTTACCGTCTGCCGTCCCGGTCGCGAGAGCTGGAGGCCGTGGCCCCCGCCATCCTCGCCGATCGCCTTTTCCAAGACCAACCACTGCGCCTGGTGTACGTCAGTCCAGTGCTCCGAACTGAACAAGTTTTACCCGCCAGTTTGTTCGTTGTTGATGTTGCCTTCCGGATCCGTTTAGGTAGTCCATCTAGTCTTCTGTTGTGTACATACCACCGCTTTCTCGACGGTTTTCATTGTGTGTGTGTATGCGTGCGTGCGTTCGCGAAGGAACTCTGCAGCGAGACACCGGCTCCCTCCCTCCTCCAGGAGGGCTGATGTCATTTGGACGAAGCGAACTGGTGCTGATAGCGAATGCGCACGCCCTTCTTGAGGGCCTGGCGGCTTTCCTTTACCCTGTGGCCGCCATGATCCCGATTGACCAAAGACGTTGTTTCGTCGGCCGTGAACTCGCCATCAGTTTGCGTTTTGTTTTTGTTTTCCTGCGGGAGTAGGGGGAAGGGAACGTAGACCTCTTTCACCGACTGTTTGGTCGCCTCGACTAGTCCCAATCGCTTGTCCGTGATGGCGCACTCTGATTACTCTACTACTACTTGGCAACACTTCGTCGTAATTTTTGTCGGTCCCACGCAGAATGAATTTGTCGGTCGCTGTGCCGGGGAGATGGCGCTTTTACGTTGCGCGTGTCGAGGATTTTTTTTTTTTTCGTTTTGTAGCGCTTTTTTTTCTTTTTTTTTTTACGTGGAGGCTAATGGTATGTAGTTCTTTTTTATCTCGCACTTCTAAGGACTTTTTTTTTCGAGTAATCTTATTTTACCCAAAAATTCTTAATGTTTCCTCGCTACACTGAGTAACTTATTCTGTAGAGCCCTTTTACGGTGTCGGAAAACTCAAGATGGCGCTTTATCTGTGACCGAGTGAATACTTATGGCTTCTGTTGTGTATACAGTGTGACTTGTTTTAGGGAGGCTGAAACAAAATACGTGCCATTTCATGTCGTCCAAGTTTGAGCCGAAGACCCTGCGACCATTTGTGAAGTTTTCCCCAAAAAATATTCGGAGCAAAATAACATAAATGATGGAACTAGAGTGATTTTCACCCTACCCTTGCGAGCATTCTTTATAGTTGGCTGACAGGTTGCATGAGGTTTTTCCACCTTCCTTCCTTCTGGCAATGTGGTCTTGCAGGTTGGCGTTTCTTTATCTCTGTTTTCGTCGGTTCTAATGTTCAAGAAACGTTTTTTTCGTTAGGTTTAACCACATGACGGTTTTTTTCTTAGTAAAGCCTGATTCACATAGGGTGGTATTTTACTTGCAATATCGCAGCTTCGGCGTTGAACACCGCAGCCTCCGCCACGCTTTTTCTGCCGCGCGAGCGACGTCGCAACTGCGAAATCACAAGTAAAATCGCACCATGTGAATCAGGCTTTAGTCTTGGGTTCAAAAACGGTTTCTTTGCTAGGCCCATCCACGTCACATGTTTTCGTTGGTCCTGGGTTCAGGAAATGGTTTCTTCTACTTCGTTAGGCCTAACCCTACGACATGTTTTCGTTGGTCCAGGGTCCGGGATTGGTTTCTTCGTTAGGTCTAATCACGTGACATGTTTCCGTTGGTTTCTTCGTTAGGCGCAGCCACTTGACACAAGTAAGAACGGCAGGAAGCGTCGCCGGGTCCTGTTTGTAACAACAGCCTGTTTTGTTCTTTTGTTCTCTCACACAGATTCTCACGACCATGTTTAGTACACGGAGGGAGCAAAAATCCACTTAACAGTAGGTCGACTCGTCATCGGTGTCAACTTAGAAAGGTTTTGCCAACGCGACTCGGGAAGTGTCTAGTAAGGAGAATGGTCACCGACGATGACCTTTATAAAAGATACAGTCGACTTGCTCGAATAACTCAATTCGTCTTATCGCCTTCCCGCCGGTGCACCAGCGAGCGCGTGACTTCTCCAGGGCGGCCTAAGAAAAGCATGGCGTCACCAGAAAGACTTTACCAAAACTTGCGACCTCAGAAAGGTCATCTTGGCGGGACGCATTCTGTCATTCTTGCGCGTGTATTTGTAGGAAACCCTTTTACTTAAAAAGGCCAACACTTTGAAACAGGGGTCCAGAAAAGGAGCTCGTTGTTGTCCCAAGCAAAGAAGTCCTCTGTCTAGAGGACGCTGTTTTGTTGCAGTGACTGAACCTTTCAAGTGCATACTGTGAATGTTGCGTAAAATTTTGTCATGCTTTTTTTTTCTTTTTAAGTAGGGTTAAAGTTTTAGATCGAATTCCCAAATGCGTTTTAAACGGACCTAACGCATGTCGCGACGTTGGAGCTACGCACTCTCGACAAACCGTTTTTATCGTTTCTCCCCGTATGCAACCGAACTTCTCGTATAAGTGCCGCGGAAACTCGCGCTTCCCTTAGCTGTCTCTATCCGCGGCGCACCCTTCGGGCTACCTTCAAAAATGGCTCCACCGCGAGAAGGTTCTCAGCATGCCACGTGAAGAAGCGTCTCTGAACGCCTGGAGGCCGCCTGTGCAGTCTGCCAAGCTGTATAGTCACTGAGTCAATGACGAGAACGACAGGGCGTCTTTTCGGATGATCCGGAGGCATGGCGGAAGGCTCGTTGCCTTCCGTCGTGCTTCGGCTGCGCGTGCACGCTCTAAGCTCACGATACGTCGAATCACCATCGAAGGTGGGAAGCTCGTGCTGGAGGCAGGACGGCTGAAAGGCCTCCCTGCCGTTCTAGACCCTGTCCGTGACTCTGGTAGCGAAAGGGACTTCGATTCCAATCCGACTGGAAAGGAAATTTTCGATACAAAAGGGCCGCGGGATGGGATGTACCCTGGGAACTTTCTTTGCATCATTTCGATTCCACCCCATCGCTAACATTGCTGCCGCCACTTCTGTACGAGGGAAAGTGCAAATGTTGTCATGTAGGCGCGCGGGACTGAGCGGGAAGAGGAGGGCGATCTTTGGGTATCAAATCCTTGATCGGTGGGAGCGGGGAGTAGAAAATAAAGGGGGCGCCAAGTCGATTTCTTGAGACTGGACAAGCTCAGTTGTATGTATCTGTTCGCCTTTTGTAAATAGCTCACTGATCTGTCTCGTCTCTCTCATTACGTTAAAAACTATATTCTTTCGGCCTGTTTCTTTTTTTTTTATGTGAAATGTTGGCGTATGTATATCTCTCTCGCACTACCAGCGATTTTTTTTAATGCGCCGATGTAGCTAATTTGCAACGTAATGGCCCTAACGAATCCTGAAGGTAGTCCAAGGTGGTTTAGGGGGTAACTTGAAAAGGAGCCTTCGGAAACCCTCGAGGTGGCCGCAGACGTCTTTTGCTAAGAGACTCTGTCCTCGAGGCCGCAGTCACACTGCCCATATGTCGTACAAGAGGCTGTCTGCGGCGTGTTTCTCCCTTGTGTACGGCGGTCCCGTCACATTCGTCGTACAAAAACCTCTCCGCACACATGTTCGAAGCATACAAACGTACGAAGCAAACGAAGGTGTGCCCGTGGGTATGCGGAGCGCAAGTTCGTCTGCTTCTTTTGTAGGCGTTGTGGTGACGTCAGGAAGACGCCGAGCTCTGATTGGTTATGAATGAAGGATAGAGGGTAGACCTCAAGGCAGCTTGCTTTGGGGTCTACCCACTGTCCTTCATTCAGAGCCAATCAGAGCTCGGCGTCTCCCTGACGTCAACACAATGCCTTCAAAAGAAGCAGACGAACTTGCGCTCGGCATACTCCTGTCTCCACGTCGGCAGCGAACGCCGTGCCTTGTGTACGATGTACGAGGAGTGCGTCTGCGGCTTAAAGGAATACTGAACTCCCCAAATAATACTTTTATTTTTGTTGCGTGTTGGAGTATGACCCGTATGTCCCAATATTAATTTCTCCCCCCCCCCCCCCTAAAAAAAAAAAAAAAGTTGCAACGTATTTTTGTTTCTAATTGTGTCTCGCGACTTATTTACGTAAGCTAATTGTGTCTCGCGACGTAAATACGTCGCGAGACGCGTTTTGAGCAAGTATGCGAATACGAAATGCGTTCCTGTTTCGGCGCGTCGTCCTGCAATAGAAGCACATCGCGAGGTTCCTCCCAACGCAAATAAAATATGAGCGTTCTTTTTTGTTCGGGAAACAATTGTTTTTTTTTTTTGGGCGAAATGTATATTTCGTTTAGGCTGTTTTTTTTTTAATTTAGCGTGAGTGTGTGTGTGTGTTTGTTTGTTTGTTTGTTTGTTTGTTTAGGAGTTAGATTTTCTTATTGGAACGTCTACCGCCGCTTTGAGACTTTCAGGAGGCTCGTGTTGTTAAAGTTCCTCCTATCACCTGGAGACTCCCTTTGGATGATTTTTCTCGAGCCCGACATGGCCCATTCCCCGAGCAGACCCGTTGCTTTATTTTTTTTTCCGTTTTTTTTTTTTGTTGGTGTTAGTTGTTTGTGCGCTCACGACAGCAAAGGGATCGGACGTACGACACTTTAACTGAGTTCCCAGCGCAGCGGTTTCACGTTGTCGCGCGGATTCCGAGACACGCTCGTCAGGGACGATGGGGCGAGGTTGGCAGAGACTATTCTTGTCTCGACAGTTGGTATAACCTCACGCTGTTATTTGGCCGTAGCGCTGTGGTGAGTATAGCTCCCCTTGGTAATCGGGTCATGTAATAGTTTAACATAAATTTCGGTACGAGCAAAACGTTCTCGCTGTATTGTGCTGACTTCCCGATCGAAATTATGCAGTTTCTTTTTCTTTTTTAATAAAAAGTATTAATATAAGCTACAGATCAGAGGTTTCCAATCTTATCACTATAAATTGTCCGTCCGACAGATAGCAATCCTCTACAATACTCACCACTCCAGAAGCTATGAAGAAACAAAATCACACTTAAAGTATACAGTAAGGCTGTTATTATCATCGCACGAATTTGGTCTACACAGTTGAAGAAAATGCGGGGCGTGACTTTCATGTTATCGTTTCTTGCCTTGTGATTCGCTCTCTGGCGTTCACATCGGCTAATGCTTTCGATTCTCCGTTTGGTGGGAATTTATTCGTAGCGGAACGTCCACCTCGCCTCGTAACTCGCGTCTGACGGGAAGCTCGACGCGATATCGTTTTGGTCTCTCACAGACTGTTCTTAAGACTTCTGGTGGACGGAAGGGCCATTTCCTGGAATTTCAGATAACTAGCAGCACTGATTCTGGGCACCAAGATGGCCGAGGTGTCATATCCCGAAGCGTTAGCTCATTTAGTTGCCCTAATCTCGCCTGCATGGACGATTTGAATATCTGCTGTGGCCTTGTCATGCTGTTTCTTATCTTTGCTTCCTTCCCGTCAGTTAATGCGGGACGATTTAACTGGACGTGTGACTGAGATATAGATTTCTGAGATAAAGAACGAAATACTGTGTAAACTATTTAGTTTTTCAAAAGGATTTTTTTTTTTTTTGTAGAAGACGGTTATTATTATTTAGGAAGCAGAACTTCGTTAAACTTCGCTAAGAGTTCTAAGGTTCGCGGAAATAGTCGAATTACGAGGTTGGACAAAAGTTCGCTGCATGGCTATATTACGACACGTGCTGGTTTTACAGGGTTGCTAGGTTTTCTTCTGCTCGTACGGAAGCATTTATCGAGTTTGGCGTATGGAACGTGTGCGGGGGGCGGCGCGAGCGAGCCAAAATGGCGTCGCGCTACAAGTTTGTCAAGGTGGCCAACTCGCGTGTTGTGTAAACCTCTAAAAAAAAAATACCGCGAGTAGATATTTTGTCTGTTTAGGCTTAACTGCGTACTGAAGGTACATCCTGATAAGTACCTGTACAGATATTTTAGTGAGATTATCAAACGTGGTGAAAAAACGATAGTGGACACTGTACAGTCTTTGTGATGTTATGTTCCTGTGATCAGCGTCGTCGATGAAAACGCGACCATTTAATTGAAAACACACACAAAAAAAGTGTTCTCTTCAGTATATCTTGTATGATTAGCCAGAAGCGTTTGGACCAAACGTCGTTGTTATCGGGATATCAGTAATACGACGTGTGCCATAAGATACCCAAGTGTGTATAGATTGGAGACTTTTAGACGGACTATTTTATATCGTGCAATGATACTGCGAGGCGGGGTGTGAACAGGTAGCAGCTAGCACTGTGGCGAGTGAATTCTCATAGTTTTTGTCGAAAACCTTGGCGTACCTTATAGGTCTAGTTTCTTTTGCTTATCTGTTTTGATTGGAACTGTGCTGCAGTCTCTATAGGTAACAGTCACTGGAGTCTGTTTTAATGGTGATTCTTGGAGTCGAACGAAAGTGATGTGTTTGCAAACTGACGACCACTTGATGCGTACTTCACCAGAAACTTTTCCCATAGAATGTTTGAAGAGACCTACCGTCGACATGTTATCTTCCTGGTCGTATATGCTTAATACTTTCCATTGCGTTTCCTGTACCTGATTCAATGTTTTTTTTGTTTTTTTTTAGTTTGTAAAGTTGCTTAGGCGGGTGAAGTTTCGATTGCGATATTCTTCGATGTGCCCATACGCGTGACGCATTCTTACAAACTTGTTGGGAACTTTTTTTTTAATATAAATATACGATACACGTTGCCGTCTTTCCTCATTTATCACTAAACGAAAACTTCTCAGACGGAATCCTCTGCAAGGATCATTTCCAGCAACCCCTAGAAACGGGTGTAACTTTGGAGCGCGCCTCAAAACATGTATCCGCGAATTCTCCCCATCAAATGGCGAAAGCGGCACAGATACTCTCTTTCGAAGCACTCTGAACCCTGGACACTCCCTTGTTAGAATAATATTTTTTTTTCGCTTGGATAAATAATTGAGTACTACACAATTCCTTAGAAAATAATTTTTTTAAAGGAATTTCGTATGTTTTTATTTTTATGGTTTTGGCTTTTTTTTTAAGTCGTATTGGAAACTGTCGGAGGATTTAACAGACAACGTTAAATGTTGGACGTGAGTAAAATGAAAGATGAGTACAAACCGTGAAATAATAACTTCTTTGATTCTAAAAAACGCTCTTGTTTTTTATGCATTTTTTTTTTCATGTGCGTAACTTATGAGCGTCGAGATTACCTGACCAAGCCCGTTGCAGGTCTAAGTGCCGCTTCAGCGTCGTTCACGCAAAAGCGCGCGCGTCAAACGCGCGTCGATAAACCGCCGCCGTCGCTAGCCAAAACTACACCGCGTCGCATTTTTTTCTCTTTTGTAACACCATGTACGTTAAACTCCCTGACTGGCACGAAGAGGGAAATTATCATTTCTTCACTGTCCAATCACGTCCGCGCAGTGTTGTTGCCAACATTCCGCTCAAAGGACACCTACAAGTGAGCGGAAAAATTCGTCGTTCCGTTCCTGACATTATTACTTGCAACCGCGCTGTGTACAGGTGTTTTCTTCTTTTTTAATTATTATTGTTTTATTATTTAGGTGCAACTGAGTTTGTCCGAGTGAATGCATAGGGAGACGAAATGCAGTAGCAGACAGGGTAATGGCGGCCGAAGAAACTCATTTGCATAATAGTGCGATGGCATCTGTGTTATTGCGAGGACCTCGAACCATCTGTCACCTTGCACGTTCTGTGGTTACTTTCGTTCATTCAGAGTTTTACTTTTTGTCGTTTTTTTTTCTTTCGAATAAACGAAGATGAGACAGTGTGTAAATACAATGTTGAAAGTGAGTTGATGCCGATTACGAAATAAAGCAAAGCTAAACCTTGTGCCTGATTTTCAATTTAGATTCGGTCGTATTAGGGACTGGATCAGCTTGATCCAATGGAGTCACTGAGAGCTTCCCAAGCGCACTGCGTTGGGAGCCACAAACATCTTATGATCGCTCACAGCCAATAAGATTTTCACAAGGGCCAATTATATATTAATTTTATTCTACAATACTACTAGCCCAAACATAGGGGCATCGTAGGAGAGGGTTACAAAAAGTATATATAAATGAATACATTTCGACATGATGAGCAAGTCGCTTGCTATAAGGTGGCCAGGCGGCAAAGGGAGTTTTCAAGTGAATCTGAATTAGCGATGCTGGTGTGAAGGCTACTCCAGTCGGATTTAGTTCGTGGGAAAAAAAACGAATTTTTAAAGCAATTTATTTGGACCTGGAAATTGCTTATGTATCTTGGGTGTGAAGCTCTAGGGTGATTTCAGATAAGATCGACCAAAGGGTGGTTGGTCGACATTTTTAAATCAACTAATGTTTTTATACGCTATTGCCTAGTGTCTGGTATAAACGAATCCACGCTTAGTTTTGACCAGAAAAAATATCTGGGGACAGGAAAAATCGTAAGGCATAAAGAGGTGGACAGTTGCATTAACGCGCACTAAGGGAGGGGCACGTTTGAGAGTGAATAACTAAAACAATAACATGAGGAGAATGCTAATACTTTTAGACGCAAACTATGGGTACAGATTGCTTGTAATGTAAAATGATAATATTTATTTAAATTGTATTTATTTTTATAAAAATTGCCAAACATGCTTGCTCGAACGACAAATGTCAAAATTTGGAGGCTTCTATCCCATGAAATAATTTGATCACTATTATATAATTTGCAGATAGTATTCTACTTATATATGGCTATTATTTAAAAAATAAATAAGGTATCTGAGTGATACGATAGTCGGGATATATTTAGGCAAACATGGGAAAAAAATCAAACAACGAAACATTCCTATGCAAATAAAAAAAAACACCGCCTTCGATTTTTTTTAAATTTGTGTACCCTATTATACTCTATTTCGGCATTCATTTCTATTAAAAACATGATGCATTAATTTATTGAGAAAGAAGAAACAACTCCGCAAAGTAGGGTTCTTTTTCAAAGCCTACACTTAGCAGTGCCCTATACCAGAAGTGACTCTGAACTCCAGTTTCATGAAACTAACACACATATTTTATATATTTTTATTCAGACCCAGCCATTGATAACTATAGAAATTATTCACACTCTAATATTGAGGGGAAACTACTGTGTACAAAGAGCTATCATATTACGAACTAGTGATCCGAGAAAACATCCTGCAGCCATCGGCCACTGGGAACTTTTTTTTATTTTATTTTCCTACGGCACTATATGCTCTTTTCTTTTACCCTCTATCTCTCTCTCTCTCTCTCTTATATATATCCCTGACTTATATCTAGAATAAAACCATATATCAAGCATTTCCTTTCTGCGTGATAGTGTTCTGTGGCTAGCAACAATCATTTTCTCGCGAAGATCACGATTATGGCGCAATAGTTGACAGAAGTAGCAGGCGACACTCGTCGCTAGTTCTGGCAAAACGGCCGATACAATCTTTTTTCGCATTTCCCCGCTCGCTGTCAAGGATGAGTGGGTTCGCTTCAACCAGCAAAATATGGCTGCCGATGCCTGTTCACTGAGCAGTCGTGCCTGTCGCCATCCCACTCGCTGGCTTCGAGGGCGATAATATCAGGCACAAAGAGGCATACCGACAGAGAGCAGAACCCCTCGAGCCCCGCCTAAATACAATAGAGCGTAAACACTGTCGCCATGTTAACCTAGGAAAGGTTAACATGGCGACAGTGTTTACGTTTTAGATAAGGAAAAGCATGGTGTGTGGTATGAGGCGGATCCTTACACGAGGTGCAAGGTGAGCCATGAGAACCTGTCTGCTGCCTTCGAGTACTTCGCGAAAGACGAGCTACAATGTTCGCGCCAAGGTCCCAAACAGAAGGACGTTATCTCTGTCAAGCTCGACAGGGAGAAAACGTTCGTGCCAAAGCGCTTCCTGACACGCTCCATCCGAGAGGCCTTTAGTGTATCTTAAGACAAGCATCCTGGTTCCGGCGTTGGGCCAACGAAATTTTATTCCTTGCTCCCTAGATAGGTCAAATGTATTCCACACCAGGAAGCAGTGTTGTGAAGTACTTTAAGTACATTGTACTTAAAGTACTACTTCAAGTAGGTTTAGGAAACTTGTGCTTTACTTCAAGTACATTCACTGAGTATGTACTTGTACTTTATTTAAAGTATTTTTTCTGGTACTTTCCGGGGAAAGTAATATTCTCGACTTCAAAGTACATTCCTCAAATTTGGTTTTGTTAAATTCGTATCACGAAATGATGCTTTGTCGACTCCGAAAAAATACTAAGAGGGATATTCTACTCTCAACAGAAACGTGAGCAGACGACGCATCGCTCCGTTTGCTGTGGGGGCAGCTTTCCCGTAGATTTTTGAACTCTCGCTACTTCTCGGTCGGTCAGCGCAAGGGAGGAGTTTTAATATATTAGGTGAGCAAAATTAACCATAATGTACCACCTAAAACCGGAGTTGAGTCAAAGCAGCGTTTTAAAATTAGAGGTCAACCTGCAGTCGATACCAAAGCAGGTCGACAGGATTTTCAAGCCGATCGGGCTAACTCACGCTCTCCCCACGTCAGCCGCTGCTCCTAGCACTCCGGTGCAAAGCGGTGAAGCTTGACGCGTGCACGCTGACGTGAGACCGTGAAGGTGGGCGCGAGCGGCGCACGTGCCAACATGCCTCCATGTTGTGGCACCTGCGTGGGGCCGCTCGTGTCACGGAATGCGCCGCTCTACTGCTCGTGCCGCTTGCACATGCCGTGAGCACATGCGAGCGGCGCACGTGCCCACGGCATGGAGGCAGCGGTGTAGACTTTCCATTTTCCCGAGGGGGGCAGGCTGAGAAGTTCTCCAGGAGAAGGGGGGGGGGGGGGTGTGTGCTGCGCGTTACATTTTCGCCAGAACTGGAGATTGAAGCCAACGAAAACACGCTGGGATTCCATTTCCCATGTATTTTGTCAATAAAGGCAACGTGGGCTTTAATTTGTTTACATGCCACTACTAGAAGCTCGTTACATGGCGCGTAAACAGCGTCTCGGTAAGGATCATGGCCCGGGCCCGGGGGGGGGGGGGGTATCTGCCCCCCTCCCCCTTCCCTTGATCTCACCAGGGGGGGCACGAGCCCGATGCCCCACCGTAGTCTACGCCTATGCATGGAGGCATGTAGCAGACCGTAGCCTCCTATGACAAAACCTGGCAGATCGCCACAACAAGCGGCCGCCGAAATGTAAAAGGTGGAGTGGCAGACAACGGATGGAGAGGAGAGCCACGTGACTGGCGACCGCTGTGGCGAGACGCCGAAACCGTCGCATCAGTTTCTCCCGAGCGAACAAGTGTGTTTCGGACCCTCGCCGCTGCAAAAGCTGTGCGCTGATGTCCAGTTTCCCCTATAGTAACTGTATCTGCTACGCTTGAGTAGCAGAGTATCGGAATAGTGCCATTCTGGAGCCAAGCACTGTGGGAAGCCACAGTCGGTTTTACAGGGACACGAAGGCGCAGACGCGAGGCGACCTGCTGTGGCGCACTGCGGCGCGCTGCGTAAGGAAAATAGTGCGGCGTGCGGCGACGAGCCGCGCATGCGCCGTCATCGTCGTCCCGTCGTTTTCTGTTTCCTTCTCGATTGCAAAAAGTGCGCCCGGAGCGCCCGCGGGTCGCACGTCGTCATCGTGGTGTGTGGTGTCCACGGCTCCACAGTCGTGTTGGTGTAGGTGTCGTGGTGAAATAAAGTCGTCAAGTCGCTGTTGCCGGAACATAGCATCGTGAGCCCGCTGTCTGCCTAAATTTTGGAGGACCTTCCCCCTCGAGCGATTCTTGCGTTCTTTGGAGTGGGCGATCTCCTTCCCATACGCAAAAGCGAGACGAGGCGGCGTCTCGCATCGCTTCTCGCCGTCGTAATCCTGTACAAGCTCTTGCCGCTGACCGCGCGATTTGTGCACTTTGTAACACTACAGCCTGTCATTTTCACCGGGCTCTTTCTACGCGCATGCAAAATTCATTGCGGTAATCAACGCAACGACTGACGAAAACGCCGTCCCCTCGCTTTTGGATGGGAGCTCGCCGACTTGCTAAGATGGCCGGATGTGCCGGTCGCGTATCGCGTATCACTCCACGAGGGCCGCAGACGCGAGCAACGTGATCGTCGTCCGTGTCGTCTGCTTCCCATTCCTTGGAAACGGATGTTCTAGGTAACGGTTGATCGAATGCCGTTCTCATCTGAAGCACGGTTTAGAGAAAGCAGAGTCTCAGTTTAGAGAAAAGCCGTTTATCGAAAAGGGGACACTATTTAAAAAAGGCTTTCCTACTTCGCGCGTGTATCACTGGTGCGCGTGTTAACCCAGGCCCCTAGCTGCTGCGCTCCCGCCGCTTCACGGCGGCAGTCTGCGGCGGCTCATTACAAAAATGTTAACTCACCTGACTAATTCGTACACGCAGCTTCGTGGTGGCCAGAATTCGCTGAAAGGAAGCTCACCGCCATTTTCTCTAAACTGGGTTTCTCTATAAATGGATTCGATATACTTAGGTCAGTAAAACGGCGTTCGCTAAAACGAGCTTCTCTAAACCGCATGCCTCCGAAGTTTTCTCTGGGTTCCCCGAGAAATGGCTCTTTGATGCTCTGTACTACCAGATCCTCGCGCTACAAATCTGCGACCGGGCACTCTATGGCTCTGTCGTCGAACTGCCAGGCTTTGTGAGTATAGAGGAGGCTATGGGCTGACACGATAATCAAGTGATATCATCAGGAGTAAACGACCTTGGTTCCGTCTTGTTACAGTAGTCGCTATCCAATTATTTTACACATTTTGTGTCGCGACTCTTAGCTCCTGGCATCGAAGACATCGTCCAGAAATTCGGACGATGGCGGGTTCAGCGCGCGGTTGACGAGCGACCTCTACACTTCATTTCATTTTAAGTCAAAACACAGGCGACGCTGCGAGCCAATGGGACAAATCGAAGCAGCGTCAAATTCCCGACATCGTTTCATTCGTCATCTACAGAGTGTCACAAAGAAAAATTTACAGGGTTTTTATTTCCGCAAAAATAGACCTAGGCATCGCCGAACTGCTCATTCTCCTCCCAAAGGTAGCGCTAGAGTCACAACCAGATGCCAAAGTTTCAGCCTGATCCGATAACTTAATCAAAAGTTATAAGTGATTTTCTGAAAATTTCAATGCGAAAGAAGGAAAGCGTTGTCCGTCCCCCTTTCTGTGTATCTTCCTCATGTTTAATTACTGTTACCAACACGCTCGTTGTACTTAATTTTCGCCCGTTTTCGGTTTCTGGTGCCGTAGAGCCCCCTGTATTCGAAAACTCCGTCGGCCGCCATTTTCTTAATGAAATTTTCAGAAAATCACTTGTAACTTTTGATTAAGTTATCGGATCGGGCTGAAACTTTGGCATCTGGTTGTGACCTCTGGCGCTACCTTTAGGTGGAGAATGAGCATTCGGCGATGCCTGGTTTATTTTTGCGGAAATAAAACCCTGTCAATTTTTTTTTTTTTGTGACACCCTGTATATCTGTGCGTGGTCTTTTCATCGGCTAAACCAACCAAGAGCAGCGAACGCCCCTAGACTCGCATTTGTATGTCTTTCTGATAGTACGTGTTTGAAACTTCGACTGTGCTCTGACCTAAGACGAAACAAATTATACGGCGAGTAGGGTAGGCGCTATGAGATCTATATTTGTATACCATTTTCGTTTCCTTCGAACTCCTCAGAATAATAAAATCGACCGATAATAAAATAGTTTTATTTTGCGCTTTGTTTAAGGCCGCCTTGGCGCATGTGCGGCACAATTCTGAGCAAAACTGGCGCTTCGGCGCAAGATGTTTATATAAGCCGACTTTCATTCAGTGGTGCACTTTGGCGCAAATGGCGCAGCACTTCCATCACTGCGGTTATGTCACATTGGTCATACAGGAACTGTCTGCAGACATGTTTGAAGCATGTATGAAGCAGACAGGCTTCGAATATGTTTGAGACGGGCCCGCATATGATAGAGAGTTTTAGTAATGCGTACAGGAGCAGACGTAAGCCCCTACGTTAGCGTTAACGCTGCGTCCCCATACTGCGCACGAGCCATACCTGCAGCGAGCTATGCGTACGTACGCTCGCTATCGCTTTTTGCGAGCGTACGTAGCGGTCCCCGCGTGCCATTTCTCGTTGCTCTCGTCGCGCACGGGAAAGCGCGAGACTACGGCAGTTTGGAAAATGGCGGCGGTGAGGCAAACCAACGAGGCAATCAGTGAAAGTGCTACGCGCGTTGTACGGGTTCGCTTCACCATTGAAGATGACCTCAACCTTGTGGAAGAAAGAGAAAGAAGGGAAAAGGGGGCGAGGCTTGTGGCGGGCGAGGCAACACCGGCGAGGACACGCGTAGTTCGGAGTTAGAGACAGAACGAAAGAGCCGGTGCCAAGCAAGGCCTCCAACTGAAGACCCGGACCACTGACAGCCTTAGCCCTCCACTTTATCGGACTCTGAACTTAAGTACAGATAAAACCTTTTCCCAATGGTAGCGCTTTCCCGTGTGACTTCCTCGGAGCGATTGGAACTCGGCCTGATCGGGCGGTATTGACAGTCGACCCGCAGCCTCTTCAAAGAAATCAACGCGACGAACCATTTCGAGGCGCCCACAAGGATGTGTTGTTGGTGACCAAGAAACGTTGGCGACGCCGTCGAACAGAAAGGTGTTTACCGTGCGGTCGGTGCGCAGTTGCGAGTGACGCTACCACTTGCATGCTCCCGAAGCGGAATGACGGGGCCGGCGTAGGATGGTGGGGATCCCGCAACACACTGGAAGCGAGCCATACCTGTCTCGGTCAACTGCTGGTCGCGCAGCCCTAAAAAAAAAAAAAAGAAAGACAACACGTTCACGGCGAGGCGGCTGGAGAAGATTTGCGCGCTTCGTAGCAAAGCGGGGAGATTCGGCGCTCCGCTTCGTTTTTGATATTTGGGGGGGGGGCTATGCAGCCCTCTTCGGTCGTCGTAGGGGCCCATGTGGCAAATGTTACGATCTAATCTCCGTCTGTATGTTTAATCAGACTGTCAGCGCTAAACGAGCCAAGTCGCCGAAATCTGCCAGGCTTAGCGTGCGACGTGAGGCGCAATCGTCAGCGCAGTCATTAGGGAGTTTTCGTAGATCGTTTCCGCTGTCCAGTAACGCTGTCCGCAACCCGCTACGAGATCCGGGTTTCTACAGGCTAAGGCCATTGCTGTGCGTAGCGGCTTCTTCGATGCGGAGGTCGTTTAGCGGCTTAGCGGAGCGGGAGAACGCTACTACGAAAACTCCCTAATGCGACGGATTGAGCGCCAGCGTTGAACCACTGAGCAGCGGCATGACTACGTCATTCTCAACGTTTTGCTGATTGTTGCTTAAGAGCGAAGTTGAACGATGACGTCATGGGTTCTCCCTCCCGGTGTTAGCTCTACGGCGTCCACGTGATCACTGCGTCAACGCCGGATCGCCAGCTCTGCACTGCCCCTGCTCATGTCCGGCTCTCCGCGGCCCCGTCCCCTCTTTCTCGTGTTCCCCCCCGCCCTCTCCCCGGGCCATCACCGTCCACGCCATGCTAAAGCGACCTGCCCGCGTCGCGTGTCCTGTACCTGCCCACACCAGGCGTCGCAGGGCCACGTGGTTCGGCGTGGCGATGGCCATGACTCTCGAGGACACGGGGCCAATGTTGCCTGACGCTGACCGAAGTTTCGGTTCGGTGTCGAGCTGATGTTGGGTCTGAGATTGCGCAGATAATGTTCGACATTTCGCGAGCTCAAGGGGCGTAGAGCTGTTGAGTACTGCTGTGATAATCGTGAATCACCATGTGAAGCCTAAATTTTCCGAGGTGAGCGGAGCGTTACTGGCCGGGCCGGAATGCCAGACTTTGGATTCTTAAAGGCGGTCCGCGAGAGCGCAGTCTAGATATGGCGCGTACGAATGCCTTTACGTATCGTTACGTGTGCGGTGCGCTTCCGCTGTTACAGAAGGTGCGCGATTCCCGGCGCGCTCCGTAGAGTTACGTCCGACAGCTGGCGATGGCATTGTGCGAGCGCTGACGCAAGGGTCTTTGCGCTATCTCCTAAAACTCTCTAGTCTGTCATCATGTCTGCGGCGAACATGCGTGCCTCAGGAAGATGATACCGGACTGCTGCTCAAAGGGGGCCCCGCAAGGACTTACCTTTACTGGTTTTTAATTTGCGCTGAACCTGAGCGCACTGGACGTGGTCGTTTAACCAGTCATTTCTTTTTTCGAATTTCGCTTTATTTTAAAGTTTGAGGCAAATTAAACTGACAAAAACAAGCAAAAAATAACCTGCCTTCATGACGTCCTTGATTGCTTGAGTGGCCTTGAACTAGATGGAGGGGTAGTGAGCTCAGCGAAGCGCTCACGGCTGCCGCATTCCGTGTCGACGGCTCGAGAGGGCGCCACTAAAGCATGTTCTGGATAGGCTGTATGAAGCGGGCGGCCAGGGCGGCTCGCATTGCATTGCTGCGCGATTAAAGACTAATTCGGCATGACATTCCATTGGCCACAAACGACAGCCAGCACGGGGTAAGTTAAGTCCAGAACCGGATCCACTTCGCGCTGCCATACCGCGCCAAGGGCCAAACCTCAAGCCAAACCTTCCCGCCGAAGGCCTTCGGAAAGCTCGAAACCAGTCGGATCCTCGAGCGCAGCGCCGCCGCGTACATCCGGGACCTTTCTGCGCTCGCCGCTCGTCGGTGCCTGATCCCACTACACCTGTCTAGTATGCGCCGCCTTTTCCCTCTTGATGGCCGGTATGTCGACGGGTCATTTCTTGTTTCCGTACTTTCTAAACTGCATTCGTTTCTTTCCCGATCTGAAATACTAAACAAAATCTACTTTTATAAATACTTGAAACGGTTCGGGCCACTTATATTTTGTATTTCGACTAAAAAGAAGCTTTTAGCGGCTCTAATCCAGTAGCAAGGCCAGGACCAAAAACGTCACGATGTCGTCGCATATCGCGCGCCTTTCGGCACCGCGGGTCGCCCTTGTAGTTGGAGGAGGTTTCCGCGTCGTTTGGTTAAAATATGACGCACTGATATTTAGTTACTCTCTCCGTGCCCGCTGGCTTGCCCAAACCCCAAGAGACGTGGAAACCGCAAAAAAAGGTAGACGCTTAAATATGACTGCAGGGCCCTTCTAGGTGATCGGGCCTGGCCACGCCTCGCGGTTCTCGAGTTGTCGGTGCCTGAAAAGTCAATGCATAAGCTACGCTTCGGCAGGAATCGGCCCTCGACCGGAATTTTAATGCGAAGGCATTAACTGTCCCATGGAGCGAGCTGACGTCATCAGTTTGAAGCGCAGGAAACGGCACCTAGTTTCCGCGATCGCCTTCGGCTCCATTTGCTGGCGCGCGTCGACGGGGCTCCCATTGGCCGCTGCGCTCGTCAGTTTCCACGACCGCTCACCCCATGGCGCTGCGTGTCCATCAGCCCGCCGTTAACACGGAGCGTCCAAGGTCACCAGGGAGCACGCGCGCTGACCGGCGACGAAAAGTGCGTGCAGCAGACGAAAAAGGGAGCGGACGAGCGGCCTGAGTGCTTTCGCATTCACGACTCATAAGAAGTGCTGAGGTGTAGCTCGAGCCTTTTTTTCCCGCGCCGAAGAGGTCTCCGCGCCGCCGCAGTCGATCAGAACGCAAGGGGAAAATGGCGAATGTTGATGTCACATTCTGGCCGAGTCGCCCGAGGTTGTTGGAATTGCAGCCGGAGCTGTCGGAGTTCCCACGTCGTGCAAATGGAGCCTTCTCGCTCGTATGGTTGTGTCGGCAGAAATACTCATCGAGTCTAGAATTATTCAGTCCTGTTCGACGAGCGGCGTCTGAACGACGAATGCGGTGCCCACAAAGAAGATCTGTGGAATAAAACTGTCGTGAGCGGTACGTCCACAGTGTTGTCTCCTTTTCCCTCTCCCTTTCTTTAATATTGCGGTTCAGCGTTGACTGCGAGAGGGAAGAGTAAACTTTCCGAAAGAGGTGGAATGGTCGTGATGATGACCATCGATGGCAACCCCTGGAAGTTGCAGAAAAAACTTTTTCGGTCCTGCTGGGGGAAACACGTTACGATGGGCAGACTTTTAGTGACCAGGTGGCCACGTTTATTTAACACGGCAAACAACATAGAGGAGAAGAAAACGTTCGAGGTCACCTAAGCACTTCTTATGAGCTCGTGAATGCGAAAGCATGAATGTCGTTCTACCGCGCCCTTAGTTCGTCTGCGGCGTAGCGGCGTGGACGGCCACGTTTCGCTACAGCCGACGTAGCGGCCGACAGCCGAGCGCGCGCTCTCGTGCAGTGGCCGCGCCGCTGTAGCTCGGCCGTGCAGCCTCTCCGGGTTTGACCGAGCGGGCTGTGCGGCCAGGCTCGCACCTCTTACCGGCGGCCGGGCCGCTGCGTGCGCTGCTCCGGCACAAAGAAAAAAAAAAGAATCTTCTCTGGGGCGTTTTTTTTTCATTTTATTTTTTTTAATTACGCCGCGCGAGAGCAAATTGGAGCCTCGTTCCTTGATGACGCGCGCCAGCCAATGGGAGCCTATATCCATCAGATCGCGGCTTCGCTTCGCTCCACTGGCGACAGGGCAGTTTAGGTGCTGTTTGGCGCGGCTTCAATGCTGACGCCGTCGGTTCGCTCCATGGGACAGTAAATGTTATGGCAATAAGAACTTGTGTGTAAAAGCATAAATCCTCAACCCTTCTTGGTTCCAGAGCCAAATCTCCTTGAAGGTTCTCGCGCTTCTTCATTTATGGGCGCGCGAGTGATCCCCCTTTCTAACTGGCACACACTCAGGCCCCGAGGTTACAGAGGTAATGACCTACACACTCCAGTCCACAGCACTGAGCACTCGCGGCCCACGTGACCGGTCACAGCACATCCTGAGTGCGGACGTGAGCAAGCCTTCAGCGCTTCATGGCAAGGGTGCGGTCACGTGTCCTAAACCACGGTAGAGTACATCTCCAGACCCAGGTGCATCCCGAGTGCCTGCGTGAGCGGGCACCAGTACCTGATGGCGGGTTGCGTTCAGGTATAAGATTTCATGCCATTCGTACCGAAAGTGCACAAAGAAAGAAACAACAGCCGACTGCGTCATGCACGGCTTGTAATACAATGCTCCGCGAGAAACGTAACACGGCACCACGCGAGAAACGTCCTCGACGAAAGACCCGTAGAAGAGAGCTTCTTTGCTTCAAAGGGAAGCTGCATCGAATCAAATTTCTACCTCGCGCCCTTCGGCAGTAGTAGAAAGCAATCACCCGCACAGCGTGCACAGAAGGCACACACAAAAACAATATCTAATCTAACAGGAAGTTTGCGAGATCGATTTTGTCGAAAACCTGCTGGAGCAAGGGACATGTCTGCTCCTGTATCCATGAGGAGACCGGAGCCGCGTATAGACGTGGTAGGTGGCAGCAAAATGTGAGCGCTGCGGTCTTGCTTTCTGTCCAGTAAATTCAGTCGGCGTCGAGAGTTTTCCACAAGTGTGAAGGAGCCATAAAAAGAGCCAACGCTCTGGGCACACTGGCACGACATGCATCGGGTAGGCGCGGAACTGCCTATAACTAGAGTGGAAGTTTCGCAAAACTTTTTAGATAAAATCGAAGCACTATGTTTTGAGTCGCTTAGGACGACCTCGAGGACGACTCCTGGGACGACGTCTAGGACGACTTCTAGGACGACCTCGATGACGATGCCTAGACATGATAACAAGAGATCAGGACCTCACTATCTAATAATGCCAAGGAAGGCTGACTCGCGCTGGTTGCCCCTCGCTTTAGAGCGCAGCTCATAGGCGCCGTTTCCGGCTTGGGCGACGTCGCCGTCGCCGTCGGCGTAACCACGCGTTGCATTATGGGGCGTTTCCCTATAATGACGTCACATGTGACGTCACGTGTGACGTCACGGACGGTCACAAGGAGGAGGAGAGACTTTTTCGCTAAATCTAGTGGAAAAAAATTTCCCGCTAGATTTAGCGGAAATCATTTCCCGCTACATTTAGGGAAATATTTCCCCGCTAAGTCTAGCGGAAAAAATTACCCGCTAAACTTAGCGGAAAAATTCCCCGATAAATTTGGCGGAAAATGTTCCCGCTAATTTTAGCGGAAAAAATTGCCCGCTAAATTTAGGTGGGAAAAATTTCCCGCTAAATGAAAGGGGAGCGGGAGGGAGGAGGGAGAGGGGCATACCTCCCCTCCATACCTCCCCTCCTCCTCCACAAAAGCTGCGCTCTGATTCGGCATTACAGGAAGTTGTAAATCTTCCTTTTTTTATTTATTCATACTTGTCACGACCAATTAGCCCCGAGAGCGAGCACAAGCGTCGCTGCGGTCGCCGCGCCCTGATTGGGTGAGGTGTTCCGTGACGTCAGGAGGAGGACTCCGCTCCGCGATCTCGCATCGGCTCGCTTCCCAGCACCGGTTTCCTGGTTTGGCGTTGTGTGCCGCAAGCTCTTCGAGGAGCTGGGCCTCGTTTACCCGGTGTACAAGACGTTGAGTTAGGCCGATATAGACGTGCTTCCGTACATTTTATGAGCCTGCTTGTCCCTTTTGCCTTTAAAATTGGGTTACAAATCCCGAAAGCTATCGGCGGAGGCGATTCCGCCGATGAACCTTCCCGTCCCCACACGACAGAAGGCAATTTTGCGAGGGGTCGGTGAAGCGGTGCCGCAAGTGTTTCAGACGCTGGAATTCTGTTCCTTGCATGTTCATGATTTAGGACGATATTACATCCCGCTTCCAAGGCATTTGAAGTGGCATTTATATCATGGGCCTTTGGGTGGTCGGCAAATTAGCTCGCGACCCCGACTCTGCGCTGCCACTCTGCATGCGCTGGTTCGCAGATGTTTTAAAGGCCCTGCGTCTGATGATCTTTGAAGTGCTCGTGGAACAGGGTTGTCTTACATAAATCTAGCTTCTTCGTGAAATAATTATATAGTTTATACACCTATGCAGGCATATTTCTTAGAAGATGCATAATTACTGGAAATTAGTTTGTATGGTAGCAGCAAAAACGGCCGAATTGCCCCCAGTTGCCTGTATGATATGTATTGAACTGCCCAAAATATGCACAGCAATAGTACCGTAATTTGTAATCTTTATACTTTTTCCTGACATTCTTTATTCCAGCCTTGGGTATTCGGAAAATACACCGTTTAGTTTGAATTGTCATTTATTTCCAATTAAAAGAGACACTGCTGCAGGTCCCCAAAAGCTTCCTCAGCCTCCAAACTCCCTACAGCTGGGCTCTCTGACAACAGAGGAAAACAGGAGTAAAAGCAAGCATTCGAACGTCTGTCCAGTGGTAGATGCAGCACTAGTAGCAGAAAATGTGGAACCTGTGAAGGGTGACAGTCTGCGTGCGAAAAACTTCTGGTATTTTAGCTTCAGGACAATTCGATTTAAGTAAAATCTCAATTTTAGGGCTTAAGGGACTAATAACGATCTAGACACCTTCGCTTACGTTTGTTATACATTACTTGAGGGTTGATATAAACAAGTCCACAGATACCACCCGTGTAGTCCATTGAAATACTATCCGAATCCAGCAAAGGTCAAATGCGAGCAATGTATATAATAAATGTTCCTTGTTTTTTTACTTTGCCCCTGCACTTGGGCTGTCTTACTTGTGATTCTCTCCCCATGGCCCAGACTGTATTTAGCATGTTGCTCGAGCAGCATGCAGCTTTTCTGCTTCGGCGATCTTGTTTAAAAACAGAGATACAAAAAAAATAGTATACATAACCTGCCAATTCATTAAGACCATCAGCAGCATTTATTGTGTGAGATGTAAATCTATAGTGATGCTCCTGCAATTGTGGCCATATTTCTTTATTTTCATATACCAGCTGTGATTCATGCGTTGCCTGCCCTGTCAACCATGCTTAAAATGTTGGTTGAAGTTTCGCCTGCAGCTACAGGCCATACCTCAATAAAGCCACATATAAAAATTTACACTTCCTACGAAAAACACGCCAAAAAAAATTAAATAGAAACGAGCGCGCCGACAGCTAGCGTCGTCACAGCCTCCACAGGGCGAGCGGGGCGAGTCGGGGAAAAATTCTCTCCTCGCCGTGACGTCACCCCGGTTCGCCGTAAGGGGGCGCCACGCAGAACTTCTCGGGGCTAATAGGGAGTTTTCTGTCAACATTCGTGGACGCATTTTTTTCCAGAGCCTAGCGCATAGCAAGCTTTAGCTGTAAAACTATAGTACGTAAATAATTTCTTTCGAGACATATTGAACTCGGATTACTTCCCGGGTGAATTGAGCGACATAGTAATGATTATGTGCTTGGTTCCTAGTTGTACTAAAAATTGCAGCGCGTTGGCGCGACGCTGGTATTTTAAATCTCGTAATCACACGAGGTACAAACCCGAACTAGAGTGTAGCTAAAGACGGCACTGGCAAAAGGGCTATTTTACAAAAAAAAAAAAACAATAGCAAGAGATCTTTCAGGAACTCTCTGGGTGTCGCTGAAAGACTCGGCTGCTTAGCAACTTAAACGCCATTTTTTTTTTAGTCTTAATTGATATTAACTTTTCCCGCCCTATGTTTTCCCTCGACATTTTGTGGAGTGGGCTATCTGGCCCCCACACTCCAAATGAGTCTGAGACCATTGACTTATAAGAATCAGCACCCGTATGTGAACGAACGCCCGAAACAGAACTCGGCCTGGCAGCAAATTATGCTCCGTTCCCTCGCTTAGTGTACAACGCTGTCGTCACAGCCTCCACAGGGCGAGGCGGGGCGAAGGTCGGGGGAAAATTCTCTCCTCGCCGTGGCGGTCACCACTGCTGGCGCGAGCACGGGGTTTGATCGCGCAGATCGTTTGCACGCGTTCTCGCACAAGCGAAATCATAGACGAAGCCACGCGCTCGCGCCAGTAGCTTTGACAGCGTTGTACACTAAGGATGGAACAGAGTATGGTGGCTTTGGGCTTGAAAGGTATACGTACTGTACCGAAGATGCTCGAATGAGTGCATGCCAATGTAGCGATTGTGCTTTTCATTGTTTACGGTTCCGAAGGACCCAAGCCGATACAACGTGTTTTTCTCTCATGGAAAAGACGACGCGCGTGTAGCTGTGCGGCAACGAACACGCCGAGCATCTCTGCCTTTACGCGCAGCTTTCCCCTCGCCACGCAACAACGCAACGCATGCGCACTTGCAACCATACAGCACAGGAGGCGTTCACCATTAAATTGCAGACGAGTTCGCGCACTTGCATTTGGTTGCAACTGAGTGCGTTGTGCGGCCTTGTCACTGTAGCCTTGGATCTCTATTGGTTTCGGCGACGAGATGCTTTGGTGGCGCCACCTCCCGGGCGCCCTTCCGTGACGCAGGTGGTAGGATGCGAGCAGACGACGCGCTATGTCAAAGCAAGGAGTGGCCATGTTAGTTCGCATCTGTGACGATTAAAAAACGGTTTGTTTATTACAGAGAAGTGTGTGGCGTTTTGTGAGTGATCTTTCTAACGAATAACAGCGCCTCAAAGTTGCTTTTATAAAAATAAAAATCTTCAAATGTTTAAAAAATAATCTTGTAGCTTCACATTACAGCTTGCGCGGCGTACGTCAGGTCTATTCACAGCCTTTTTGATTCTTGTTCTTGTTGTTGTTTCTCGGATCTGTGAAGGCTGCTGTAGAAAAAGGTTATGCATTCACCGGAGTAAATGACGTGCTGTCTTCTTAGCTGTGCACACGCGCACAGTTGTGTTGCAAAGCGCCGCACACTTGTTTTAGCTACATTGAGCTCGCCAACACCGACGCCTCTATCCAAGTGTTAAGACTCGACAGTTGCTGAACAGCAAATGCTCGTCAGCAACTAACCTTTACCTCTTCCCGCATCGAATATGTGGCAAAGAAGTTTGTCACATCGCGCCTTCTGCCTCGAAAGTAAAGCAGAAATTTTCATAAATTCTTAAATTGTCGGACACGGCCCGGCAAATTCAGGCGATTCATTAACTTGTCCCTATCCACCTTTTACTAAGAATGTTTTAAAAAATTTTAGATCGCTCGCTGAGAAGCGCATTACGCATTATGCGCATTTTGATCCGCAAAATTAAATATGCAAACGGTAGTAATTCACAGCAGGTGTGCACCTCATTTTTTGGGGCGAGGAAGTGTCACCGACATACCTAGATTTAAGACTTCGATCGCGAGGGGTCTCGCGCGTTGCGCGTCGACCGGGTGAATAAGCAGGGATTTAATTAAAACGACTCCGGAAGCCAGACACCGATCCCTGCTAGTTATTCGGAGGAACTGTTTGTTTACTGGTTTACCAAAATTCAGAAAGGAATAAACTGGGAACTAATAAGATATCAGTCCTCACAAACACACATTAGAACCAAAAATAACAAGCTTTATCATCGATAGTATGCACGGAGCCGCTTTCACCGAAATGTTATGCAACAGACCGACACGCGCGGGCTTGACGTCACGGAGCTGCGGCGGCGCTGCGATCGCGCCGGAGCCGGGTGGTGTGGGCAAAAGGGCGCACGTTTTGCATGGGCGTCATAGCATTTCAGCATGCCGCAAAGCTGTGTAGCCGTTAATTGCACCGAAAGGTACAGCAAAAGTAGCGGAGTGAGTTTCCACAAGTTCCCGGCTGACTCTGAAAGGCGCAGAAGGTGGATAATATCCGTGGATCGAAAATAATGGTCGCCTCGCGCGGACGACCGTTTGTGCGGCAAGCACTTTCTTGAAGGCAAGTGTGGCTTCCATTTCAATCTCCGTCCCGAGGCTTGCTTATGTGCAGGAAAACCGTCGTCTGATCGAGACCACCCGGATTTTGTTCCCACGGTGTTCGAGCACAAAGCACCGGCCAAGCGCTCGTCGGTGGCTCGCTACGCCCGCGCTATCAGGCGGAAGAAGATCGGCGACAGAACGTCAGTGTTGTAGGCATTACCGAAAAAAGTAACGAGATACGTTACTCGTTACTTGCAAATAAAAGGAACGCGTTACCGACCTACGTTACCTCAAAATAAAAGGAACGCGTTACCGTTACCGATAAAAAGTAACGCACGTTACTTTTGCGTTACTTTTTTAAATTATGATTTAACTCGTTTTACTGTTTTGACGGTGCAGGTATGCATAAAATCATATTTCAAGAAACATTATGTTCATGCAGAAACTGAACATAATTACTTTATTTCTTTTTACGGTTTCACCTAAATACTCACGAGAAAAAATGCAAAGAAAAATGCAGAAAGCTTACAACTCCCGTGGATTGCCGACATTAGAGCGCAGCTCTTGAAGAGGAGTCGGAAGGTGTAACTGCAGGAGGAAGTATCCGTGGCTAGGAGCCACGTAACCTTGGGACGTATCTGGGTGTCACATGAACAATTCGTGTGTGGCTCACGTGACCTCGGGACAGCGTGGCCACGAGGCGTCACTTGCTCCTGCGAGGTCACGTGACCTGGAGTCCTACGTGCCGAGGTCATCGTGACCTCGGGGGTCACGCGACCTCGGGGAGTGGAGGTCACAGTGACCTCGGGGGACGGGGGTCACGTGACCGTGGCGGCCACGACCCGGCTCACGTGACCTTGGGGCACGTGACTGAAGGCAGTTCACTCCGAGGTCACGTCCCAGGAGCGGTCACGTATCCTTCGGGAGAAATTAGCTTACGCCGACTAGATGCACGCGCGCCAGTGTCGACGTCGATGGCGACGCCGCTTGAGCCGGAAACGGTCGCCTAAGAGCTGCGGTCAATATATACAGTAAAACGCAGAAAACTCAGAAATTCACGTAGGCTTGACGCCTAAAAACACGAAAAATTGAAGTGTAATTTCTTTAAGACTTGAAGAATGAGTAACGTAACTACGTCAGCTTGAAATAGCAACGTAAGTACGTTACCCGTTACTGTTTTGAAAAAGTAACGAGTACGTTACTACGTTACTGAAAAAGTAACGCGTTACCGGTAACGCCGTTACTTGTAACGTGTTACCGCCAAGACTGCAGAACGGACAAAGCGTTACCGCTTGTCATGCCTTGTGGTCATGAGGGTAGGAAAATATCATACCTTGACTCGAAGACGCTGTGTGTATTTAATCAATTAATAAATACACTTCAGCAGACCCAAAGTCTGCTGATCCCGCCGGCAGTGCGGAAACCGGCTCGAAGTAATCGTAGGCCTCGAGAGACTTGTACGCCTGCACCGTGTCGGCCGTGAACTGGCTTGGCGAAAAAACTAAATAAACGACGACGTGAGCCGTCGACGTCGGTGGCAGCAACTTCGCGTCGGAACTGCACCAGGTCTTGTTTACGGCGTACGGATCGTCGAAGGCAACGCCGTCCACGCACAGTTTGTCTCGATACCGCTGCCGTTCAGGCTCGGGTAGCGAGCTCAAATAGTCGGGCATAACGTACGACATACGTTGGCAGAAAATACGACGCACAAATAAAGCTAGAAGCGTCTCTACAACGTCAACAACGAGCGCACGCCATAGAACGCAATGGCGAAAACATGGAGAGCCTGGCCGCTTTTGACCACACCGTTGTTGAGCATGCGCGGCCTTCCGGCCGTGTTGAGCAAACAGAGCTGCGCCGCGTGTCGCGGTCTATACGTCTCGCTCAGGGCCGCTCGGTTCGAGATCAGTACGCAATCTTCCGCTTTATAAATACTCAGTCAATAAAATTGAACTGTGAGACAGAGCGACATAATTTCCTTCTCAGCGGAGGGGGGCTCGGGGCGCATGAGTAAGCGCGAAGAAAACGCTTCTGGGTTATGGAGTCGCGAAGCCGCGTGATCTCACACCGCGAGTGGAGCAAAGTACACCGTATAGTTTCGGTGTCGCCGACCCGCCCGTTTCCAAAGCATTCGACAGCAAATCTCATCACTGCTTGTGCCATCTTGTTTCTGCCTTTACGCGTGGAAGTGACGACGAGATCAAAAACGTGAATAAGCTGCTTTGTGCATTCGCGCAAGGGATTTAGATAACGCCACGTCATAGCGGCATTCTCGATGTATGCGTTTCTAGAAGCAAAATTCGTCTCTCGTAGTATGTATAGACCTTTTCTGCAAGTGCGCCGCCATCTTGAATTGACGTCACTTCCAGTATGGGCGAAAACATTGTTTTGCCTTTGCCACGCCAATAGAAGGCATTTAGGATATAAGCGTAACTGTCACACTTTCTCGTTTTGCCTCCCCTTTATTTTTTTACTATTTGCAGGTTGAAACGTTGGATTATTTTTTCGTCGCCCATACCGGATACGCCTATTAGGTGGCTGGGGACGAGAGTACACAGAAAAGGTCTATACATTTGATTTCGCACTCCTGCAAAACATACGCTTTAGTGAAATGCAGTTCCAGGGCCGCCTCGTAGATGTCTTCAGCCTTCTTATCGCGTTATCTCTACATAAGGGATCGCGAGATATAACAAGTGCCTGCACAGCGCGCTCGGTTGCAACCAGGCGCATGTGTGTGAACCAGCCGGAGTATAGTTCACCCCTTGCCTGACTTGCGCACCTCGTCTGTCTCTTTGTTTGCCCCTCCCCCCCTTTTCAGATGCATGCATGTGCGTTCCCTCGGGCGTTCTCTATGTTGCCATTTGATGAGCGGGCGCCTTTTTGGTGCAATCCGATGTGCAGCAAACAAGCATTATAGAACATCACAGGCGTTTAATTGTCTCTCGCATTCAAACGCGTTCGATGAGTGCAGTGGAGAGAAAAGGCAGCAAACTTTCGGTCTACCTACTAATCATTCGAACCCGAGACCTCGGCGTTCTGGACGCCCCCGCGCGCGCTCTCGGCTCCATCGCTCCCTCCGTTTCTCGGCGGTGTACTCCGCACGTACTCGGCGCGTCTGCGGCCCGGCCGAAATAGTTCTCCGAAAGGCGTTATGCGAAGAGAACGCCCTGAGCGCCCTGGGAACGCCGAAACCGTTCTGCGGGAATATACGGGAAGGCGGCACGAAATTTCGGAGT
>JAZHYW010039683.1:0-13360 GCA_037355805.1 Ixodes ricinus | reverse complement strand
ATAGCGTTCAGTTGCATGTACTGACCCCCGCGTCTGACTCCGTAATAGTCACGTGGTGGTCGGGTCCGGAGTTCTTGATTGGTCTGTTGGACATCTCATTAGAACCACCTAACTTTGAGCACCCCTTTGTTCTATAATGAAGTTAAATACTCTACAAACACTCACCCCAGGGTGAGACCCTCACTCTATCACTCTCTGCGTCTGTGTTGTACGTGTGTTAGTAGTATATGTTTCTGTATATTCATAATATTGCGCACGGTGCTGGATTTAATTCAGAACAGATTTGTTATACAAAATCCGTGGAAGGCACGATGCGCTCTGTGCAGGTGAGTTTTGTTGCAGGGGGCATAAAACATCTGAGCTAATCCTCACGATAAGTCGAACAAGTAACTAAGACTTCTTACTTAACGTTTTAATTTTTGCCAGTAAACATTTGGTTCCATTGAAGCTTTGCTGAGCGTCGTCCGAAGCAGTAAAGCAGTTTTACTAAGATTTTAAAAACGTAATAAGCGCGGGGCAGGCTCTAAAATTTTCCACTCAGCGCAGCAGGTGCCAGCAAGCTGGCGGTCCCGAAAACGCGGGTGGTAATCTCTTCATTGGCGTTTTCGCGTTGGCGGCCTTGTGCCGGCTGCGCTAGTGGAAACTTTAGCGCACCCCCGCACTTACCATAGGCTTCAAATATTTGCCAGAAACTGATATAGTGGTTTCATATGACGATCAGCAAGTGTCTAGTTGGAACCATACGTTCATTTCACTAACTAAAAAGTTAATCGAAAAATTTTGTTCATCATCGTGAGGAATAGCTCACTATTACGTTCCCCTGGTCGCATGGTGCACCGGAACAGACCGCATTATCTCTTTGGCGTTTTTTTTTTATAAATTTGTTTGGAGTAGAGTTGTATGGTGTGTGTGCGCGCGCGCGTATGTGTGTGTGTGTGTGTGTGTGTGTATGTGTGTGTGTGTGTGTGTGTGTGTGTGTGTGTGTGTGTGTGTGTATGTGTGTGTGTGCGTGTGTGTGCGCGCGTGTGTGTGTGTGCGCGTGTGTGTGTGCATGTGTGTGCGCGCGCGCTCCACAGCTTGACAACTTTTCAGCTGTTGTGCCGGCGGTTTTATGGGTGAAAGTCACTTACCGTCGCTGACTCTGCAGCGTGCTGTCGTAAAGCGTGTTCCATGGACCTCGGGCTTTTGTCGTTTTACCGCTTCGGTCGGAAGGTCGGGGTCGGGGTCGTTCAATCGAAACTCGCGAAGGTCGGCGGATTTTATCGGTGGTGGTGATTCCGTTGCTGACTCGTCCTCGTTACCCACTTAGCCGCAGTCTCGCGATTTGTTGTATATTTTTTTTATATTCCCGTTATTTCGGATTTGTATACCAGCGAAAACGGTAAAGAAATGTTGAAGGAGTCAATGTATAAATAAACTTGGTGAAGGTACGCGCTTCAGTTGTAACTCTGTGTTATCGTCGGCTTTGCAGACGGGGGAAATGCTGCAGTCTTGAGGGGCTGGGGGAGCGAGGCAGGTTTTGGGATACGAACCAGGGTCTCCTATGGAGCATAGTCGTAATGCTGGATAATTCAGCACTGTGGCTTCGTTATCCAGGTGTTGTTGCACGAGCCGGTGTCTTCCAAAACAATAGGATTGCGATATGGGGAGTGAAAAGGGAACAGCAAAACGTGTACGTCGTTTCAAGAACACGAAATTAGGCTACAGAGGCGGCCGGTTATCATGTCGCCAGCCTGACATTGTGTTTTACGCTTGCTCGTGTACTAAGCGCGATTTAGCTAAACCATTTTAGATGCTGACGGAACAGGGCTTGTATTCATACCCGTGGATGAATCTTAGTGCTTATGTCTGATCTTGTCTTTGCTTCTGGACATGTACATTGGTCTTTATAGATTCCGCGTTTGTGTGTTTGTATATTTAGACAGTGTGAATGTGAGTGAACCATTCAAGTGCGGTGCCTTGTCTCTCCGCTGTGGTCGAGCGAGTTGTTCAGTGCAGTGCTACTGCCAACCTGGGGTCTTTTACGTGCTCACGCCCGTACCATGACCATCTTTATCGACATGGGGGGGGGGTTGGGGGGTAGAGGGATTGAACCAGGGTCCCTGGGCTCTGCAGCACTCGCTTCTCTTCCACATACTTTGAGCTGCGGTGCGAACTAACACTATCGTCCACGGATCCCCTACTAGAGCCCGCGTTTACTCCGCTAAGACGGCATCGAGACCATTCGTGAGGCGCGCAGGATGGCTGGGGATATGGCGAGCCCTGTCGGCGCGTGTTCAAGTCGTGCTGGAACGTGCTGTCACGAGCTCCGCTAAGAACGGAGGCTCTCCCGAACGATGTACGAAAAGTTCGTATTTGTGGGACTTTTCGTAGATTGTACGCAAAGTGTAACTGCGTCGCTAGCGGAAGCTCGATCGTGCCGTCACTATGACCACGAAACGGGAGCAAGCGTCCGCAGGCCCTCAATCCGCAGTGCATGGGGTCTACGAAAACTCCTTAATTACCAGCCTCTCCAGAATCGAGCGGATGTTGCGGCCACTCGTGATATCCCTTTCACTGGTTCACCGTGTTTGCCCCGCCTGTGCGAATGTGCGTCGGGGTCATGTTCCAGAATTTCCCAGCTTGCGCTTTTTAGGAGTATTCATTAGGGGAGATCTCTACAGACATGACTAGCAGCGCGCATGCGCAATAGTGGAGTCGTTGTTGCAGAGAGCGTCGCGGAAGGAAATGGGCGGTCTACAAAAACTTCCTACTGCCTTCCACAGCTCTGTACGTGTCTGTTAACTGACTGCGAGATTTCGCCAGATTCATTTCGTACCGCCAAACCGGTTTCCCTAGACCGACGATAACTTATTACTTCTTCCTCAGCTCTGCTGATGCTCTCGTATGAATACATCTGTTAGCAGACAGCGGACTGATTGTTTGCATGGAGATTAGACCTTCATGCTCGCTGCCGTGAAGATCGGAAACCGTATGCCATTTCCCTTATACGCACGACGCGCAGAGATAGCTGCCCACAAGCTCAATCTCTGGAAAGAAATTACAGCGAACGAAACTGCAACCACCAACTTCTGCTCCTGGCATCGTCGTTGTGGCATATCTGGACCGGCTTGCTCGAAACAAAGTGTTAGCTAAGGCTGCGCGAGAGAAAGCGCTGCTAAAGCTAGAGCACGAGCGGAGTAGCATGTGAAGTCAACGCGCGCCCCAGGATTGTCTGGCGTTCTTTTACATGAGCTTGGCTAAGGCGCTGTTTCTAGTGACTCTGCGGCGTCGATGCGTACGTCGTGGCCCATTTGCTCCATCTGGCTTTGACATGAAGAAACCGCAAAGGCTACAAACGCCACTGGGCAGCCTCACCGGTGTGATCATTTACGAAGGCTTGTTTAGTCAATGCACGTATACGTAAGGAGTTCGGGCTTGTAGCCTTACTGGTTGGTCCATGTTAAACACTGCTTCAGACATTTGTGTCGGTCGTGTCGACAACGAACAGCGGAATAACCATGGCTGATGATTGCTTTACGAAACTCCTTCTTGCATTGCTTGTCGCCTTTTTGTACGGTCGAACACTTGCTCCAGTGACTTTGTCGTTAATGCTAGTGCAGATATTTGCTTCGGTTGCGTCGAAGGCAGCCGGAACACCCATGACTCGTGATTGCCTCGTGAAGTAATTCTGGCATTGCTTGCCACGTTGTGTATACACGGCGAATGCTTGTCCCGCAGTGACTTTGTTGTTGCTTACTTCGTGCAGCTTCCGGTAGCAATACCGCTCTGAACAGTAGCAGGCGCTCGCCAGCACTAAAGAGACTTTAGCCTGCACTCTAAAAGAATCCAGTGCGCATTTAGAGGGGGTCCGAATGTCCTGACCCCCTCTTGATTTTCGCATGTGTAAAATTTAGGGCGTGAAACGAGGGAGAGGGGAGGGGTTCCTAAGCATATGGTACGCTGACCAACACCTGACCCCCTCTCAGGAAATTCCCGCATCCGCCCCTGAGTGTGCTTACCTTCTTGCAGAGCACTTGGGATAATCAGTCGTTGCCAATCTACAGGGGGAGCTTAGTGGGTGTTTAGGAGGTATGTTCTGGCCCATCCTGGGTGCAATGCCCACCCTTGCCCGTTTTGATCAGGATGAGCATCGCACCGGCTCGCGGTCGTGCATCACTACCGCGTGATGCACGTTAAAGACCCAGGCTAGCAGCCGTGCTGCACTGGCTACCTTTCTTATCTACAGCGCGGAGCCGCCACATTTGGGGCTCACTGACCTCCCGCTAAACATACAATGAGTGTTTGTACAGTATAGGCCTATCTGGCGAGCGTGTGTTCTAGTGTGGCCTTCCTCTCCTGCTCGTGCAGGGCTCTAGCTCCACGGTGGACGTGGCCCTGCTGGCCGAAGCCCACGGTCCTGGTCACCGACATGCTGCTCGACCCGAGTCTGCCGCCGCACGTGGTGAGCGGCCTGCGGGCGCTGGCGGCGCTGCTATCGCCGCCGAGCCACGGGCCGCCGCAGCCGAGGCCCCGGCCAGGTGAGCGCCTCGGTCTCGCTGGCGGACTTCAGCTGCGGCTCGGACACCGAGGAGATCCCCTACACCGGAGAAAGACCGTCGGCACTGCCTAAGGTCTCGTTCTCCCTCCAGCGCACCATCTCCTATGACTTGTCAGATGTGTACTCATTTATAATTCCGTATTCTTTTCTATTATAAACTATTGCTACATACAAGCGAAAAGCGCCGAAAAATACAGGGACACAGACGAAGGAAACAGATCAGGCGCACTCTCAACTGGGAAGTTTATTGAAAATTCACACGTTATATAGACACAAAAACCCTGTTTACCCTACCTGCTCAGCCCGCGTTTCAAAAATTCAAACTCATTGGTAGATAAGGATAGGGACGCATCACTTATACATTTCTTCTCCCTGGTCCTAATTTCAAACGCCTCGTGTAATTCTCGCGACACTTTATCTTTGTACCTAGCCAAAATCTCAGTGTCATTGAAGGCCGGGGTGCACGAGCATTTATTACAATGCTACATATGTATAGCTACATAGTTTGGTGAACTACTACAAGCTCAGAATTTAAACAAAATACTTTTTTACAAAGAATAAAACAAGATAATACGAATAATCCGCAGCGTTCCATATGATCGCAATAGAGGGCTTCTTTTTTTTTTTCATGTTTAAGTTGGCAGCACGTAAGTGCTTTCTATAAATATCGTTAACGCATAAGTTATAAATCTGAAGTCCAGAAAATGTTTGCAACCTTATTGAATTAGCGTCCCTAATGACCAAGTTGCCGATATACCCCAGCCGAAGCACCTAAAACCTGGAAGGTTCCTACTTACAAAACAAGGTATGGTAGGCGGATCTTATCATACCAACTTCCCCAACGTGATAAATTGACTTAATTCTCAAAATTGCGATCTCTGCCGTCATCAATAAAATATCTCCAAACATTTTACATCCGTTGATTTTTTTTTAATGTAGCGATTGTATTTAGATTGAACGTTTAGTCATGATTTTTATCCTTACACATGTTATTCATCTGTATATATATATATTTTATTAGATATTTATGTGGGGCTCCCAAAGAAATGTTACATATTTCCGTGTAGAACAAAGCTTTTGGGTGGGCCTCCCTATTTTAGAGCGCAGCTCTCAGGCGCCCGTTTCCGGCTTGAGCGGCGTCGGCGTCGCCATCGGCGTCGGCGTAACCGCGCGGTGCATGATGGGTAAATTTCCCCGCCTAAATCTTAGCGGAAAATTTTTCCCGCGGTAAATTTTCAGCCGGAAAATTTTCCCGCTGTAAATCTCAGCGGAAAATTTTTCCCCAGCGTAAATCTCTGGCGAGGATTTTTTACTGCGCTTTAATTCGGCGTTACAAGGAGTTGTAAACGGCTTTCATTTTTCTAGACGTTTTAAACCTGCAGTGCAATTCTGTCTCCTAAATGACATGCAAAACTTTCTCGTTTTGTTTTCACAAGTGTCGTGATTTTTTTTCTCTTTTCTTGTGTGTTTTTCTTCGTAAGACCCTACTGCCATTTTAGATGGTTTGGGGAAGGGGAGGAGGAGGAGGAGGAGGGAGGAGGAGGAGGAGGGAGGAGGAGGGAAGGGGAAGGGAGTTGTCAGGTTGCATTTATTGTAACTTTTTCTCCTCGGTCTCCCTCAGTCACTCACTCTGACATAAAATAAACATTATTAACATTATTATTATTTACTTTTTTATTTATTAATATTACTGTTTAATTTTATTCTTTTGTTTTATTATGTTATTTTTTGTTTTGCATTATGCAAATAATTTTTTCTGTAATGCTGGACCTGGTCTTACAAGACCTAGCTGGCTTTGACCAGCCCGACATTAACACTGCTACATCCTATTCGTATTGCTGAATAAATATATTATTATTATATATTATTATTACTATTATTATTATATATTACCCAATGATTTACTTGGGGAATACATCCCACTCCGCTAAAATCCAATGGCGCGGACAGGCTTTGCGTAGTTGGAACAGCTGGACGGGCCACAGCCTCAACTTTTCCCCCACTGAATGGGGACGGGTGGCTGCCGCCATCTATTGTCAGTCGTGGACACTCGAGCACCGGCCGAGACAGCGATCTCTGCTGTCGCGGGAGGGTCCCGTTATATCTCGCTGCGCCGCCGGCAGTCCTCTTCTTCGGCGCCCACTGGATTGACTGGGCGACAGCATGGCCAGTGCGATGCTCCCGAGTTCTCCCGGACAGGAAGTGTCCATACCGCCAGGAAAGAATTAGGTTCTGTAGGCACGCTGTCGAAAGCATTGGATCGGAGTGGAACGTATTCTCCTTCGTAAAGTACGTAGATGGTACTCTCGCGCTTCTCCGGAAGTAACGCGTTGCTTTGAATGTTGGGAAACCAGTAGCTTGCAAAGCTGAGCACGCATTGTACTAATGAGCAGCAGCACGAGTTTGGGCAGTGGCCGTGCGTTGTATGGCTTCAAGATTGGCCACCCAAACGTCTGCCGATGATCTGCGGACATTTCTTGACTTTTCAACTTCATTGTTCTCTTCCTCCATCTAAGAGGAGTAGAGAAAGAAAGGTTCTCCGACGTCTCGTGTCGAGACTTCTATCAGCTAAGATCCAGCCCCTGCAACAGATGAAAATATTACAAAAAGTAGAATATTATTCTTCCTGGACGGCAAGGGGCTCTTTAGATAGCCTAATAAAAGCTCTTCTAGCCATACTCGGATCATTTTCGTGGATGGTACCGCCAACCCTCCTGCGTCAACAATAAAAAAGGTTATGGCTTGGGGAGAGGCGCGGCGGGCCTCGGAAAATATTGTACTCGTGCACTCATATGCGTAATTGTGCCGACGGGGTCCCAGTGACGTCATCCCAATACGATTCGCTCAGGACTCGTTCATCCTGGACACCTCATGCCTAGAGATGTTTTATCCCTAAATGTTTAGAAAACCTCCGGGTACTCTGCAAACTGTTTCTGGTATGAAGTGGAAAGGGCTGTTTATACTCCAACGTCTACAAACGCAACGCGCCGGCGCAGACCGACGTTCGTCGGCCACTGCGCCACGTCACGCCGCGCCGAGAAGCGACCGAACGATGCTGTTTACAGTCCAGCGTGAGACCAGCGCGGTCCAGCGCTGGCCTACGCTGCCACACAGGCGCGTCATGCGCCTCCGTGGCAACTGCATCGTCTCTACGGGCTGTAGCTTGCGCCACTAGCCTAGATGCGATCGGGCAGTGTGGTTCGTCCTCATCGTATTTGCACGCTTCAAAACAATTCCATTCGAGGTAGTGGTTAGCGTTCGAAACAAGCAAATGTTGATGGTGATAACGAGTGAAAACCGGCATTGTATTTTCTCCAAAATGTTGCACAAATGTCAACGAAAAATGAAAGCCGTTTACAACTCCCTGTAACGCCGAATTGGAGCGCAGCTCTTGAGGAGGAGGAAGGAAGGTACGGAGGAGGCTATGCCTCCTCGCTCTCCTGCTCGCCTTCCATTTAGGGGAAAATTTTCCGCTAGATTTAGCGGGGAAATTTTTTCTTCTCTAGATTTTGCGAGGAAATCTTTTCGCTAAATTTGGAAGTAGGAAATTTTTGGCTAGATTTAGCGGAGAAATTTTTCCGCTTTAAGATTCAGTGGGAAAGTTTTGTCGCCTAGATTTGAGATGTGAAAATTGTTCCGCTAAATTTAGCGGGAAATTTTTCTGCTAGATTTGCGGAAATTTTCGCTGGAGCTAGCGGGAAATTTTTCCCGCTAGGATTTAGCCTGGGAAATTTCGTAAATTTAATGGTTCCGCTAACATTTAGTGGGGACATTTTTCCGCTAGATTATTCGGAAATTTTCCGCTAGATTTGAGGAAATTTTCCGCTAAATTGGTGGGAAATTTTCCCGCTGATTTAGTGGAAATTTTTCCGCTAAATTTAGTGTGGGAAATTTTTTCCGCTAAAGTTTAGTGGGGAAATTTCCGCTAGATTTAGCGGGCAAATTTTACGCTAAATTTAGCGGAAATTACCATAATAGACGGCAGTTACGGCGACGCGGACTTGAAGCCGCTCAAGCCCGGAAACAGGCGCTAAAACTGCGCTTTAAAAACAAAACCGAAAAAATAAAAGGCCCGATGTCGCGTCCGTTGAACCTAGACAGCTTCATAGGTCTGCCGGAGTCGTGCTAAGCGACTCTGGCGATTCCGCCGGAATGCATCGCTGAAATCGATGCACTCGATATTCCACAGAGACCTCTTTCTGGCAGGTAGCCGTTAGTAGACTTTCACGCTGCTCAGGAAACGGACACCGAAGAGAGCGGGCGATGCCCTCAATTACACAATGTACGCTTCCGAAATTGTAGCGCGCTCACAAAGCTTGTACAAACAATACAGGATTCGGTACAATTCTCATCGAGTACCGCTACTATCGTTTACAAGCTGAGACACCCCAGTTGAAAATTTATGGCCGTCTAAATATGGTTCAGAGGGACTGCACTGGGTCCGCAGTTTGCCCGTACATTCGATAGCCGCTTTTTCGATCGGGAACGGCTACCGGTGAGTGCGAGCTGGCTTGCATGATCATATCTAGCACCTTTGGGTTGGGATTTATCCCATAGTTTCTAATTAGCTCTACCTTTAGCGCGTCATCAGGCGAAAACAGGCTTTTGCGGCACCCCAACACCACCGACCCGTTAGGTCGAGTGAGCCTGCTGAGAATCGAGGAAGCGACATCTTCCGGAGCGGTTTCAGCGTTTACCGCACACACTCGCCCGGTCGAGCCGCTGACGAACCCCAGATACGCACGCAAGCCGCGAGACACAACAGCACACGACACCTGGCAAGAACGACAGGTTGCATATCCCAGAAATGAGGCGTCACGGCACACTCCGACTGGCCCGACCCCCGACGCCCCGACTACCGGATTCCCGAATGAGGGCTGCACTCGCGCGCGGGGCTTCTGGGATAGTCATCGTCGTCGGACTGCGCTCGTCGCCGTCGCGAGCTTCCGCCGTCGGTCGCCGGGTGCGGTACCTTACAGTCACGTTCGACCTGTCGTCAGGAGTAAACCTCCGTTCGCAGCACCCGTCGTGCAAGGCCGGTCGCGCGCGCACATCAACATACGTTGGAGTATAAACGCACTTTAGTTGTGTAGAACGTCCTTCTGATGAAACGTCTTGTGATTAAACATATAGGCCATCCCAGGATCAAATTACTTGGAATGTAGTTCCATATATAGATCCACATCACCGATCAGTTTCGTCTGCGCAAAGCACTATCGGAAAAGGCTCATGACTTGCAGGTGACGTCACTCGCACCATGTTGGTTGGTGATCATTCCTACGTGTTCTTTTGAAGAATAACGGATTCGGTGGTGCAAAATATCTGCAGCTGAAGGTACGCACTCAGCAGCAAGGCCACCAAAAGTGCTTCTTGTGTGACGTCAATGCAAGCCATGCATACAAGGCTTGCAAATGACGTCATCACATCTTCCTGGTAGTCATTCCTACTCGTTCTTCTTGAGTGAAGCATATTTGGAGATATGTGCTGCAGAAGGTACGCGTTGGCAGCCAAGGCCACCGCAATGGCCACTGGTGTGACGATAACGTGCCCCGTCTGGCCTGACACGCTCGTGCTGTTTCTGGGCCTTGCGCAGCGTCTGCGCCGCAATCTTCCTCGAGCCTACTCCGGCGGATGTCCACGAGCACCTGGACGACGACCACGTCTGCCACGGGCATGCCCACGCTGGAGCCAGAGCCCAGCCGCAAGAGGAGCACTAGTTTCAGGCACGGGGCGCTGCCGCTACTGCCGCCGGCGACGCAACCGGACAGCACCGCACGGCCTGCTCGCCAATCATGCGGCTGCCTCGGGGTAGCTTCGGCGGCTCTTCTCTTTCGTATCGTCGACGCCTGTAGTCGGTGACTGCTTAAGAAACTGGAGGCTTATTACGTTCAGGCATAGCCTCCTCTAAACTCACAAAGCCTGGCAGTTCGAGGACGGAGCCATAATAGAGTGCCCGGTCGCAGATTTGGAGCGCGAGGATCTGGTTGTACAGAGCATCAAAGAGCCATTTCTCGGGGAACCTGAACGTCAGCGCACAGCTTTTGCAGCGGCGAGGACCCGAAGCACACTTGTTCGCTCGGGAGAAGTGTGTTTCGTCGTCTCACCGCAGCGGAGCGCTAGTCACGTGGCTCTCCTCTCCTCCGTTGCCTGCCGCTCCACCTTTTCCATTTCGGCGGGCCGGTTCTCGTGACGAGCTGCCAGGCTTTGTCACTATATAGGAGGCTATGGTTCGGGCTTCTTGCTTCGTAATTTGTTCTTCGACATTCTTGCTGGCTATTGCCGAAATCTCATCGGTTGTGGAGCTGCGACAGAGACGTTCGGAACGTGCCACGACCCGCGCTCACTCGAGCTGTCAGTGAAGCAAAGCCGGCGCGTTTACTTCGCCGTAGAGCATGCGTTGAACCAATCACTGGGGTCTACGAATGCGTCTGGCGAATGACGGAGCGCAAAAGGCTGGAAAACGCCATCTTGATCCGGGGCACGAGCACATGACGTCTCGCTTTCCCCGTTGTTCGTGCGCAGGTAGCATTTTCGAGTGAAACCGCTTTTGTAGCGTCATGATTCGCTGGACACGATCCATAGATCGCCGTGATTGGCCCACCGTATAGTCGCAGGTGGAATGGCCACTGAGAGAGCATGAGAACGGCAGGACGTCTCTTTCCGATGCCCGACCTTCAACACGCGCTCGCCGCCTTCCCTTCGGGTTTTTGACTCCGCGTGCACTCTAACCCCATGAGACGCCCAAGTGGTATCGAAGTTACGAAGCTCGTGCTGGAGGCGTGTCAACTCAAAGACCTTCCTGCCTTTGTCATTTTGTCAGTGGCTATAAGTTTTGAAAGGAACCTCCTGGAAACCTCGGGGAGTGGCAGAGTGAGACCTTCAGAACCTTCGCCAAGGGACGTAGCTTCGGATACTAGCTCTCGTAGCGAAACGCTAAGAACTTTCGTTTCTTCGGGACTGCAAGAAGCGCTAAGAACATGCGCTCTGATCAGTGCGGAAGAAGGTAAGGCTCTTACTGAGACGCTAAGAACGTGCGTTCCGATCGGTGCTAAAGAAGCGCTAAAGAACTCTCGGTGCTCACGAGACACCGAACTGGTATCGAGGGTAGGGGCTCGTGCTGGAGGCGTGACCGCTCAAAGACCTCCCTGCCGTTGTCATCCTGCATGCGCTAAGATCTTCGCTTCTTCGGGGCTCAAGATGCGCTAAAAACTTATGCTTCTTCAGGGCTGAAGAAGCTAAGTCTGCTCTTAGCAGAACACTAAGAACCTTCGCCTTTCGAGGCTGAGAGAAGTGCTAAAAAGCTTTTGCTTCTTCGGGGCTAAAAACCGATAACGTCTCTTGGCAGAACGGCTGCTGCCACTCATGTGCTTCCATGGGGTTCTTTTTCAGTACTTGGTATACTCCTCAATCATGTCGAGGTGCCGAAGGTATGCACTCTTTAAGTTGTACCGAGCCCGAGAGGAAACCTGGTCCCGTCGCCGTTGGCGACCTGCGATTCTGGCCGGTCCTGCTCTACGTCGGGCTCCTCCGGGGTGGCAGTGCTGCAGCCGAAGGGGCGGTCCTTCTCGGCGACGGCGATCCCGTCGTCAGCGCTGTGCCGTCGCGGCGTGCGCGAGCGCAAGACCGTCTGCAGCCTTCACCCGCTCACGCTGGGGCCCAGGCCGCCGACGATCAGGACGACGAGGACCCGAGCGCTGCTGCCCCCGCCGCTGCCTCGCTCCAGCGCCTGCACCTCGGACTACGACTCGAGCAACGACTCGCCCAGTGGCTCGGAGACCAGCGACCCCGCCGCGGCAACCGCCACGCCAGCAGGGTAACCACCTGCCGCGATTCCTCGGCCGATACCACCTGTACTCCGTCTTACTCCGACCGCGGCCGTTATTCGATGCAGCCAATCAAGGAGAGTTCGTGTTTGTGCGTTTGCTATCAGCTAGTAAACTAACAGCGAAAACGTCGTAAAACTACGCTTGTCTTTTCTTTTTTTGCGACGTGAGCTGCAGGTTTGATCGCTACTGACGTTTGGAGGGAGGGGGAGTGGGTGGAGGGCGAGGGGTGCAGGTCTTGTTTTTTGGTTGGTGTTGTTTCAGGAGACTTGGGAAGTAATCCAAATGTTTACTCTTTTTCGCCTCTGTTCTTTCAAATGAAGGGACAATGTAACGGTGTCTGAGCGGATCCGGTTCGTCCAGATGCTCCCTCGCGTCAGCGGCTGCTCCTAGCGCACTGGTGTGATGCGGTGAAGCCGGGCGCGAGCGCACAAGGTGAGTTGAGTTTGACGACGAGCTGGCGCAGCCGCGAGTGTATTGGCGTAGAGTCGCGTGATTGACATAGTAATTATGTTTTCTTGTCGGGACTACAAGACTCTGACGCTCTCCCTTCGCACAATGAAACCATCCAACCGTTTTCCGAAGTGTCTCATCGCAACTAAGCTCGTTGTTCGCGACAACACGACGGTGGCGGTGTCATGGCGTGGGAGTTCAGACGAGTAAGTGGTTATTGCACCAACGAGCGGGTTTTCATTGAGAGTGACCAGGGACTCTACAAGATAAATATTTGTTTGGGCATCATAATCGCAATATGCCATGAGCTCTGAACTTCACACCAATTAATCTAGCCAAACCAGGGGAACCAAACACCATATAATGTGTGCAGATAGAAAGGTTTCAAGGCCGACGACCAGGGTCGAGATTCTGCAGAGGCAGAAAGATCCTCCCCTCACCATTGGGGAGGAGGGGAGACGAGACAGCAGTGGACAGGATAGAAGGGGGAGAGGGAGGGAGGGGGAACAGTGGAAAGTGCTAGCGCGTTTTTTGTTTTAACGTG